>PVIJ01022824.1:0-15244 GCA_004024925.1 Scalopus aquaticus
TTTTAGCAGCAGCGAAGCTTTCAAAACAGGAAGCGAAGGTAGGTCTTGTTGAGAAGCTAAGGATCTGATTTAAGGTAGTATTGTGAAAAGTGAAAGAAGGAAATAAGAGATGTCAATGTGGTAGAATGAACCATATCTGGTAACTAAATGGGTATAGAGACTTGGGACAACTCCAGGATGGTTCCCTAATTTCTTCCTTGAATGCTAGCTATTTGACAAAACTTACAATAAAGGAGATGATGAAAGAATTAAGACTAGAGAGAAAAGACATTTGCCCTATAAATACTGAACTCTCAATTAACAATATGGATACACAAATTTCTTGCTCAATAAGAAGGCTCCAGGGATACTTAGAAATTATCATATAAAAATGGTGGATAGCACAAATTCTGGTTGAAATCACCCAAGTGTTTGAAGAGGAAGGAAGGTAGATAAGAACAAAACTGATGGGATGGTCTGAGGGATGGTTCCAGATTAAAGGCTACTACTGAGACATGACAATAAGCGCAGTTCAATGCTGGATTGCATTGAGACATCTGACAAAACAGGTGATCTTGGATAATAGTGTTTGATACATGTTTAATTTTCTAATTATGGTAACTTTACTGTGGTCATGAAAAAGAATGCACTGTTCCTAAAAACTACACACTAAAGTGTTTACAGATAAGGGACACAGTGTTTCCAACTCCTTTTCTTTCTTTTTTTTTTAAAGATTTATTTATTTATGCAGGCAAGAGGTGTGGGGGTAGGAGGCAGTGAGAGGATTCACCAGAGACAGAGTGGGGAGCAGAACAGGCAGACTGACTGAAGTACACTGCTGAGGGGAGCAGCAGGCGAGTCATGAGAGGTCTGCTGCGCCATGTGGGAATCTCCCTGGCTGGGTATCAAACTCATGCTGCAGTGGCTCTGATAGCTTCATAGTGTTATGCTTAACCCGTTGCACTACCAGGGAGACCCCCCAAATTCTTATTTATTCTATTGTCTGCATGTAATTGTTTCTTGGGTTTTTATATTCCACAGATGAGTGAGACCATCCAAAATCTGTCTTTCACTTTTTGACTGATTTCACTCAACATATTATTATTTTAACTTTTTGTTTGGTGGAAAGTATACTGAAAGAAAATTTTAACAGAAGAAAAACTGGGAAGGAGGGAGCAAATGGAGACAACTGGAAAAAGAAAATAGTTAGCCCTCACTTAGTTCTTAAAAATTGCAACTTTAAGTGAAACAACCTATAATGAAATTAGATTCCAGTAACTCCAAAGATATCATTCATCAGAGTCACTGGGATTCCTTTTTTCTCATCAACATTAAACAAAAACATTACATGAAGACACGCTCTATGGCACCCTTTATGGAATCCTTCACACTAAAGGAAAATAAGGAAATGCGTTGGCAGCTGTGAGAAAAGTAAAGTCAAGATAAGGTTGAGCATTTATTTCCTTGATTGAGAGAAAAACTTCATGTTGTGTTAGGTGAGAATGTTCCAGAAGCAAGAGAAAACAAACAACAAAAAAAAAAACTAATAGAAGAGCAAAAGGGGAAATTGTTGAAGTCCTTTCATGATGGAATTTTATGCCAACATGGAATTGAATCTGGGTACAAATGGGCTTTGACTTTCTGTAGAGTGAGGAGATTCATCTACTCTAAAGGGCAGAAAAACAAAGTAGCAATAGCTGGATGGTAGAAAACTTAAGTCAAACGCACTTACCCCATCTATAGGTAAGGTCCCTAGGTTGCTAGGGACTTAAAAAAGCAGTTCTCAGAGAGCTTCAGGGAAAGTAATGTTTTCAGGGGATAATCAGATTTCAGCTAAGAAGTCAAGAGAAAGTTCAGAGACTATCCTAAAGAAAAGATGAAACAGGTGTATAAGAAGGCAAAGAAGTGTGGGAAATCAAGTCAAATTAACGGGATATGCTCATAAACCAAGGTTGAGAGGTGGTAGAAATGTCAATAAAAGATGTGGGGACTTGGTTTCTAGATGAATGAGGCATAATGAGCTGAGCTCTATTTCCTGAAGAGCAGTGGCTAACCGGTTCAAGACAGATTTTTTGCATCCAGTGGTTGATCCTTCCTGCAGGAGACAGTGTTATGAAACCAATGGAGAGATGAGGGTTCTATAACAATGTTTTTCTGTTACTTTAACCACCAAGTGGTGTGAGGCTTCTCTCTAAAAGCATGGCAGTGCAGCGACTATGGAAAGGTCATGGATGAAGCAGGAGGTGAGAGACAGCCTGCTTTGTTGAGATATACTTATGGCCCAGGAAAGATGGCGGATACAAAAGTGCCTGGAAGCTACCTTATTTTCCCCCAGCAGTGGCAGGTTGCCTGGGATCATCTTAGTGAACAACACTACTCAAAGTCTAGTGAAAAAATTCCAGAAACATCTTTATAATACAACATAATAAGGTTAATAAAGATAGGAGGGAAAGGTTCTGAGGAGAGGAGAAAGAGTGCATGATTTCTAAGTAGAGAGAATTATCTTTAAATAGAGCAAGGGGGCAGAGAAAAAAGATAAAGATGGATGCAGCACTAAGTATGTTTGTATAAGCTTAATTTTTTTCTGTAAAATTTGAAACAGCAGTTTCTGGATAGAAAACATTGGAGGATGGGATTTTAGAGGTTTCAAGGGAGAACCATAAGAATCTGGATAAAGTCATTGAGGAGATGGGGAAAGACTGGTCAGCATGGGAAAAAAAATTCCATTACAGAGCTCAGGGCACACCCAAGGTTGCAGGATACATATATGTAGTGACCCTGGATTTGCTGAAAGTCTCTTCAAAACACACTGATAAAATTGGGCCCTTTTAAAAGCAAAACTAACCAGCAATGTCTCACATTATGGGGATTAACCAGAAGAGCTGTGAGGATGTCATACAACCCAAGAGAAAGGCAGAACAATTCGTGAAAAAAGCAAAAACTAGGCTGTAAACTTTGATTACAGTGTGACATTGAGTGAATTCATTATCTTTCTTCAATCTAAGAAACAAGTAAAAATTTGTTTTGTTGTTTGGCTTTTTCTATAATTCATTGACAATACTGTTTAAGATAGTCAGCAACTCTATATGTTGAATTCATATTTTATAACTCCAGTTGAAATTTTAAAAAATATTCTTATATTATTTTAGCCATTATTTTAAATTTGTATATGAATAAGTATTTAAGTTCTTTTTTCACCTATATTCTTTACATTTATGTAACTTTATTTCATCCTTTCCTTATAAAATTATTTCTTGGGCCTCCCTGGTGGCAAAAGGGGTTAAGTCTCAGCACTGTGAAGCTATCCGCAGCCACTGCAGCACCAGTTCTATCCCTGACCAGGGAGCTAACCCACATGGCACAGCAGACCTATCTGGTCTCGCCTGCTGCTCCCCTCAGCAGTGTATTTCAGTCAATCCGCCTGTTCTGCTCCCCACTCTGCCTCTAGTAAATTCTCTCACCCACCCCACACACACCTCTGGCCTACACCTCAGCTCTTGTATGCATAAATAAATAAGTCTTTAAAAAGAATTAAGTGTTTCTCAAAAAACATTTAAACAAAGTTTCTATGCTTGGAGAAAGAAAACCAAGATTGCAGATAAAAAACAATGCCGTATTAGCATAAGAGGACATAGAAGGAATGTAATTTTAATGTTTTGATTTAATGTCACAGAAAATGTCCACAGGATAAAATGCAGATTGGAATTCTGGGGACATTTTCCTATATTTATGGAAAGAATGTCATTCTTATTCAATGAGATTTAATCAAGCTACTTCAGACTGAGACATAAGTTTAAAGTTGATCTTAATTTTTTTTCCCATGCACTCTGAATGCAAAATTGCCTAGGAAAATTTACATTGACTTAACATGACAAGAATCTTCTGTTTTTTATATTTTTTAAAGATGAAATGAATAATATCCTAGAAAAATAACATTGGGAATGCAAATAATACTTTAGAGTGATAAAATACTATTCCACTCAAATAGTAACAAAAAACTAACATTTAAAAATTCTTGTGTGACATATAAGTTGAATTAAATTTAAATGAAAACACTAGTCATACAATTAAGAAATGGTGATAAACATTTGGTTCTATATTCGGCAATGGATATTTACATATTCTACAAAATTCAAAAAAAATTTTTTTTCTTAAAGACCCATTTATTTATGCATACAAGCTGGGGCACAGGCCAGAGGCATAGGGCGGCGAGAGGGTCCACCCGAGACAGAGTGGGAAGCAGCACAGGCAGATCGATGGAAACACACTGCTGAGGGGAGCAGCAGGTGAGGTAGGAGAGTTCTGCCCTGCCATGTGGCCTGGTGTCCAACTCGCGTTGCTGCTGCTGACAGCTCCACAGCGCAGCGTTCAACCACAGCACCACCAGGGAGGCCCCATATTCTATGAAATTTTTATAACATTCTACATTTAAATATAAGGACTAGGGTTCAATATACTGTTTTGTTATTTCAAAGCATCTATTCCTTTTTATAAAGTCACTCCATTTGAATTACCACTAAAATTACATAGATATTTCCATAGTTGTTTTAATCTGAGAGACCATTTACAACAAAAAGTCAGACTGCTGTTGTGTCTTACATTGTTTATTGAAAAGTACGATAGTGTAATTTTATCAGAAGGTAGATTGTATTAGGTTAGCAATATGCTATAAACCTTAGAACAACTGCTTTAAATATACAGAGGTAGAGCTAATAAGTAAAAGAATACTCAAGATAATAGAATGTTAAAAAATAATCGATCAAAACTAAAGTAGAAAATAAAGGGAAGGAAAGAGCAATCAAAAAATGGGACATATAAGCAAATTGCAAGATGATAGATTTACACTTAACTATATAAACAATTGCAATAAATATAAGTGATCTAATATTTCAGTTGAAAGTTAGAAATTGACTTCCTGTTTCAGTTTGGCATGTAGAGCTTGGTAGTCATCATTTTTCCTAATGGCAAATAAAAAACTGAACAAATGGAAAATCAACAACTCTTCTTGGATCCACCAGGGAACTGAAGTCACAGAGGAAAGTGCACATAAAGAATTACCATTTACTAGAGTAGATACCTCCAGGAAGCCAGTACCGGAATCAGAAAGCCTAAACAATTTGTAATATTCAAGTTGTTGGAGGCTCAATTTGGATAAAACTAAGAATTAAAAAGTCCAAAAGGACCCAATATTAAGGATACCTCCACTCTTTGGTGTTTTACTTCCAAGAAGCCTACCAGATTCTCATTGTAAAGAATGAAAGAAAGACCCCTCAACTTCTTGAGGGTAAAGGGAAAATGATTATTCTGTTCTTCTTAATAAGGGTTTCCCTCTAAAGAATCTATTTTTACCAGACCTTAACTTTTTGGGGGTTTATCAGAACCTAACCAACCTGGAAGAAGGAAAATACCCAACTTCAGTCCCTTCTAGGTTTCTTGCCCTATTGAAAGGGGGAACTCTGAAATACATAGGTCACAATGGAGGGAGTTATGATCATTATGGGACTGAAACATAAGCCCAGGATTATAGGGCGCTTCCCCTCCCTGTATACCTTGAACCCTATCACTAAAGGCTTATTTTCAGCTGATGGCCTTTTAGTTAGTATCTCATGTCTAATTTTCAACAAAATATTACAATCCATACTAAAAAGCCAAACACAATTTGAACAGTTTCATGACGAAATTCAAATATGGCAGGAATGTTTGAAATTCTGAGATTGTCAGATAGGATAAAAAAACAAATCCCAACTATACACTATCTACAATAAACTCATTTCAATTTAGTGATGCACATAGGTGAAAAATAAAAGGATGTGGAAAGATATAGCATGTAAACACTAATCAAAGGTGCTAGAGTGGCTATATTGATATAAAAGTAAACTTCAAGATAAGGAATATTACCAGAATGAGCATTTCACAATAAAGAATTCCATTCCTAAATTTCAAAATTCATGAGTAAAACAAAATATAAAGGAGAAATAAATAAAAACCCATGCTTATATTTGGATATGTTAATCTTTTCTCAGCACTGATTTAAGTTGTAAGAAAATCAGTGAGGTTATTTTAGATGTGAACAACACTATCAGTCAATTCAGCCTGATTGATATTTACAGACTCTACCATATAGCCACAATAAATTGCCCACTCCTTTCAAGATCACAGAGAATATTCACAAAACAAATCTTATGCTAGTCCATAATATGTCTTGAGAGATCTGAAAGAACTGGAATCATTAAATTAGGTTGTCTCACAGAAAATGAATTAAATTAGAAATTAATAATGAAAATATCTGGGAAGCCACAAATATTTGGAAATCAAGCAACACAATTACACAACTCAGAGTCAAAGAAGAAATTGTAAGAGAAATTAGAAATCATTTTTTAAAAAAACATGACAATGAAAACATATCAAATTTTGTAGGGTGCTAGGGAAACAAAGCTGTACTTGTAGCCAAATGTGGCCTCTGTGGTTATATTAGACATTGTGAAAACAAGTAATCATAAATATTCACACAGGATTCATCATTAATGAGAAAATAGCTAAAGCTATTTTACTTGAAAGTAGCTGAGGGTAAGAAAGAGGTGTAAGGAGCACAGAATAGTACAAGCTAGAGAGGAGTTGATGTTTAGACTAGATATTGATATATGAGTCTAGCTGAGACTTTTTTTTTTAATGATTTATTTTTATTTATGCATAGAAGAACTGCGTTGTAGGCCAGAGGTGTAGGGGGTGAGAGGATTCACCAGAGACAGAGTGGGGAGCAGAACAGGTAGATCCACTGAAGCACACTGCTGAGGGGAGCAGCAGGCGTGACAGGAGAGGTCTGCTGTGCCATGTGGGTTGGCTCCCTGGCTGGGAATTGAACTCAGGCTACAATGGTGATAGCCTGATAGCACTGAGACTTAACCCCTATGCCACCAGGGTGGTCCCTGGGTAAGGCATTTCTGAAGAGGGAGGAGTATAAAGATGGAATAGGAGGAGCACAGTGGTCTATGGTGGAGGATTATGGCTGCTTTGGTGATAGAGGTGTGGTTTGAATCTGCACCTCTAAATCATGAACAGTGTTATAAACCAACCGTTAAAACACAAAAGAAATCTATGATTATGCAGTAATTGAAATGTTGATAGAATAGCTGGTATTCCAATTTGCCTGAAGAATAAGATTTATAGGGAAAAGTGGTTGGCATTAAAAACCTAGGATGGTGAAGGACCTTGTATGCTCTGTGTTTACACATAATGTGTAAGTAAATGTGAAGTTAGAATTCCTTCAGTTAACACCTTCAATAATATGTGCCTCTCTGAAGGAAAATGGTCTAGACTCACGCAATAATCAGCCCGATATAAGTTACGAATATTGCAAAGTGGAAGAAAGTCTGACAGACATCAAAATTTACAGAGACCCATCAGAGGACTGGTAACAAGGTCAGATAAGAGAACTTCAGGTTATCCATTAAATATTTAGGGAAGGCTGCCGAAGTCCAGAATTCTGGCAACAGGAGCTATTCCTCATTTCTCTCGCTTACGTGGCCATTCCTGTGTCCCAGCCTCCTCTGCTCTGTGCTTCTACAGCACTTTCCTCAGGCACAGACAAGATTATCTGACGATGTTTGTCTTTTCCTCTGGAGTCTAAACTGTGGGCTCCCTAAAGGTGGGGATTTTGTGTCTTAAGTACCCGGCATCTAGTAGACTTCCTGGTATTCCCCGAGGTCTCAGTTAATGATTGTGAATTGAATTAGTTTTTGAAAGAGCTTTATAGACATAAGGTAGTTGTGGTAGTTTATTTGCCAGAGGAAGAATTAGTGCAGCTTCTTGGTGGGTCTACCTAAGCTAGTCCCGACTGCCCCTCTTCCTCAAAGCCAGCCAGTTTGCAAAGTGTGAGAAAAAGTATGAGTAAAATACTTTACTGAGGAGTCTTGAATTTATGAACAAAATATGATTGTCAAATAAACAAACAAACCAACCAGCAGTGTGTTGTCACTTTGAGGAATAGTTTTGCACCAGAAGATGTGAAGTGATCACATCAATGTTGACTGATATTGGCTCAGTGAGCCAATGCTTCTCATAGGAAGTGAACATCTGGGAGTCTATATTATTGATTTAGTGGTAACATCAGAACACTATATAAATACTTCAATTTAAACAAAATTTAACATTGTCAGAAGTCATAAAGCAGTTTTATTTTTCCTAATTCATAATTAAGTTATAATAGCAGCAAGCAGTATTTAGGGCTGTTAAAATTACTCAGTTGCAGAGCCAGAGGATTTGATGAGGTATACAATTTTTCCCTCAAGGCTAAAAATGTAATTACGAAAACATCCAGAACTGAAAAACAGTATTGTCAGCTGTTTCCAGGAAAGATAAAAGATCATTTAAAGGTAAAGTGATTATGGATAAAAGAGATACAAAATTAGTTGAAACCACCAGTGTAAAGAGAGCAAGTTACAAACAAGCACTACACATTAAAATACTTTATTGAGAGACTATGGCTTTCATTTTTCTAAAAGAACAGCAATAAATTATTTAATTCATATGTCTGATTAATTTGCTCAGATGTTTAAAGATGAGTAGATACCAGATGATTATTAAGCTTCCAATGGTGCTAAAGAAATGAGCCCTGAATGTGCCTTGCTTTGTCAAACTGACAGTCAGAAAGGCACGATCCTACACTTAATAACCAAGGGACTCCTTTTCATAAGTTCACATAAACTTCAAGAGGTACTTAATAGTTTTTTTCATTTCTTAACCTAAAACCTATCTCACGCTAAGTCCTCTCTGCAAAATGAAGATATTAATATCTGCCTTCCCAGGATTGCAGAGAAGATCAAATAAGAGAGAATGAATAATAGATGTGAAAGAACTTTGTACAATGCAGAACCCTACACAGAAGGCATTCCAAAGTACCTTATGTTTATAAAGCTCTTTCAAAAACTTAATTCATTTCACAATCATTAACTGAGACCTCAGGGAATACCAGGAAGTCTACTAGATGCTGGGTACTTAAGACACAAAATCCCCATCTTTAGGGAGCCCACAGTTTAGACTCCAGAGGAAAAGACAAACATCGTCAGATAATTTTGTCTGTGCCTGAGGAAAGTGCTGTAGAAGCACAGAGCAGAGGAGGTTGAATGGCCACGTAAGCAAGAGAAATGAGGAATAGCTCCTGTTGCCAGAATTCTGGATTTCTGCAACCTTCTCTAAATATTTAATGGATAACCTGAAGTTCTCTTATCTGACCTTGTTATCAGTCCTCTGATGGGACAAAAGAGAGATGTATCTATTTGAATGTATTTCATTCTGGCTAAATGACTTGACCTTCCATTTACAGTTTATACAACACCTAGGAAGCAAAACTGGTCTTTAAACTCAAGAAATGCAAAATATTTTATTTGGTATTTGCAATCATGGAAATGGGTATGTTGGTCTTATTGGAAATAAACCTTTTCATACAATATATGTGTCTTGGAAAAAGAATTCATAGTTCTCAGAAAAATCAGGAGTCACCACTGTATATTTAGAATTCAACCAAAATCAGTGAAATAAAATAGATAAATCAGTGAGAATAAAACTGGTTTACATTAGTAGACTTTCTAATCTCAAACCCAACAGCTGTTCTGGGAGGATAAATCTCAAATTTTATGCAAGAGGAATGTCAAATAATCTAGTATTTATATAACAAGTTGGCCACACTACACATGGAGAGTGTAAAAGTCTATGCATGCTGGTTTTCTCATGTGGGCTTAAAACTGAAGGGATTTTTATTGCTCTCTTACCAATCATACTACACACACACACACACACACACACACACACACACACTCTGCAACATTGGAAACAGCAGCAACTACCTACACAGTGAGAATCTCCAACAATCATTGCTCTGCAACTCAGAAGGATTTTCTTGAGTATTTGTGAAGGATCTTCTGGAGCTGATTTAGTGACACTCTGTCAAAAAACAGAGGTCAAGTAATTCTTCATTCATGGGAGCTTGATGAAAGTAAGTATACCACTTGTGGAGAAAATCAGAGGAAGAGGCAGGATGCCTAGAGAAACAAACTAAATTCCAGAAAACAATATTACAATCCAACAATTAAGAAATACTTTAAGTGAATTGCGTTCATTTATAAGATGGACTAACATGTAACCATTAAAAATCTATTTAGGCTCCAATTGATATTTTATGAATTAATATTCACAATACAATGGGAAATTTCTAAAAGATGGGCTACAAAACTAATGATAATTTATTTAAATATAGAGGTATACAGTAGGTTTATATGTACTGTGTCATTACATATATTTCATATTTATATAATAGGTAAGTTATGGATCATAAATTTAAATATTTTGTGTTAAAACTTATCTTGAATATATATGTAAGGAAAATAGATTCAACTAAATACCCAAATGTTAACATCAGTTTTTAAATATGTTTTAACATAATGAATATTTCTGTTATACTACTAATAAAAATTTCAAATAAAAGTATAGCTCCCTGGTTAAAGGTAAGAGACCAGTGATGCATTTTAACCTTTGCTTCATCAAAGTATACGCAAAATAAACCAAAGAAATTTATTTTGGGTCTCCTTGGTGGTACAAGGGTTAAAGCCTTGTGCTATCAAGCTATCCAGCCATGGCAGCTTGAGATCGATCCCAGGCCAGGGAGCTAACCCACATGGCATAGCAGGCCTCTCCTGTCTCACCTGTTGCTCCCTTAAGCAGTGCATTTCAGTTGATCTGCCTGTTCTGCTCCCCACTGTCTCTGGTGAATCCTCTCACCCCCTAACACTGCACCTCTGGCCTACACATCAGTTCTTCTATGCAAAAATAATTTGAAAAAAAAAGAGAGAGAGAGAATACATTGGGTAAGGGAAAAGCACCTTATAGCATAGATGAGTGTTTTTAAATAGAAATGTTTCAAAAATAAGCTTTAAATTCAACTCCAGTTGGAATAAACTACATGTGGTGAGCAACGAAAAGACACATAATTTAATAACATCCTGGGCTGTTTTGTGGATGTCATGTGGTAGTAATGATGGCCCAATGAAAGGAACTAAACCAAGACAGCTTGGGAGTAATGGAAAATAGGCAACCATTTTCCTTCACCTTTCAGGTAACTGTTTTCAGGTGCTCCATATTTTTATAAAAGAAAATTTGCATTGTACTATCAAAATTGTGGTTTGTGACAGTAAGTCAAAATATTTGTCTTTTTACTTGTTAAATCTAAAGAAATATACAGAAGCCTGATAACTATCCCAGAATCAATAAAAACTAAAAGTTAAATATAAAAATTGCCTTTCCATAACATAAAAATGTGATTTTACCAGTCCAATGTATATATCACTTGAATAAATGTAGTTCCAAAATACAATCTCTTTTGTGCTTTATATTGTTGATTTTTACAATTCAACGTCAATAGGGAAAGGCACGTATAAATTGGTTCCTTTTTTTATTTCTTAAGGAGTCACTATTTTTCATTGCTAGCTTCTCTGATTACTATTACTGTTTTCACCCACAAAAGTGACTAGGACAGGCCTCCCTGGTGGTACAAGGGGTTAAGTCTCAGCACTATGAAGCTATCAGTAGCTACTGCAGTATGAGTTTGATCCCAACCAGGGAGCTAACCCACATGGCACAGGAGACCTCTCCTGCCTCGCCCGCTGCTCCCCTCAGCAGTGAATTTCAGTAGATCCACCTGTTCTGCTCCCTACTCTGTCTCTGGTGAATCCTCTCACCCCCTACACCTCTGGTCTACACCCCAACTCTTGTATGCATAAATAAATAAATCTTTTTAAAAATTTAAAAAGTGAATATGACAATGTAAAGACAGTATAATTAACAAAACTCCTCTCTCATTGCATTTCTCACAGAAAGTTGAAAGTATAAAAACTAGTTGCAATGGCATACATGCTTCAAAGCAAAGCAAAGATCTTATTAAGCATAAGAACTCTTAAGTGTAAGTAATATGGGTTACCTAGATCAATACAATCAATATCTATGGATCGAATATGTTTTTTGGGACAATAAATTGATGAGCTGTCATAGTACAGAGTGCAGGGAGGTGTAGAGTAGGGTCACGAAGGTGGTATTACTGGTATATAGTGGGTAGTGATGCTGATAAACACTTTATAATGCACAGAACAGCCACTCACCACTAATTATCCTGCCCCAAATGGCAACAGTGTTAAGACTGAGGAAACCTGACCCTAACAAGAGGAATAAAAAAATGTATATTAAAAATATATGACATTTTATAAATATTTAAAAGTCATTACAAAGATATACATTAAGGTGATTCAGTACTGGGTAAGTTAGCATCAGTAGATAAGAACCTTAGACCCTCTGATGAAATTTGTCTATTTTTCTACAGCTTTAGCACTCACCATTCATTCATTGTGAACACTAGTTAAACACTAGTAGTCTCAAGCACTTGTAGATATAGTAATTAACTATAGTTCCTGTTCTTATGAAGGTCATAGCTAGTCAGAAGAATCAGACAGACTGACTAAAGTTTGAAAAATAAAACTTTGTTGTCAAGCATGTAGGGCAAGTGGAACATTCACACTTTTCTAGTGAGAATGGAAAATGGCCCAATCACTATGGAAAACTGGTAGACAATATCTACTAAAGCTGATTTGCATGTAACTTTTTGTGTCTCAACTTTTATTTCTCTTAAGGTAACAATGGGTCACAACATTGTATATGCTTTTGTGTGTGTGTGTGTGCAGAGTATTGAATAACATATTGTAGCTTGTTTTTTAACATTTTTAATGACATATTTTTACTTTTATATTTCCATTTTGTTCTTTTTAAATTTTTTTTAGGGGATATTGATGTACAACACTGCACAAGAGTAAGAGGTATAGGCTCACACCTCTTAAAATTTATACCACATCACACCCACCACTAAAACCCATAGCCTAACACCATGGCCCACTGGAACCCTCTCCCATCTCTGCTCCACACCCCCTAGCTTTCCTGTCACTTTCCTCTACAGATTTATTATTTCTATTAATTTTTCAGTAGAGCTTTTAAGATTTTCTATGTATATTATCATGTCATCAGCAAATAGTGGTAGTTTTACTTCGGCTTTCCCAGTTTTGATTCCCTTTATACTTAACTTTCACCTAATTGCACTAGTTAGAAATTTCAAATCTATGTAGAATAGTTGTGATAAATATTACATTCTTGTCTTGATCTTAGAGGAAAAGCATTGTTCCTTACACTGAGTATGTTAGATGTGGGTTTGTCATATATGTCTTTCTTTTTTTTTTTTAATTTTTTAAGGTTTATTTATTTAAGCTGGGGTACAGGCCAGAGGGTTCACCAGAGACAGAGTGGGGAGCAGAACAGGCAGATCAGAAATACACTGCTGAGGGGAGCAGCGGGCGAGGCAGGAGAGGTCTGCCGCGCCATGCGGGAATCTCCCCAGTCGGGCGTCGAACTCGCATCACCGCTGCCGAGAGCTCCACAGCGCAGCGCTCAACCGCTGCGCCACCAGGGAGGCCCTGTCATATATGTCTTTCATTATGTTTAGGTACATTCCTTCTATTTATTTTTTTTAAGATTTTTATTTATTTATGCATACAAGCTGGGGTAAGCTGCATACAAGCTGCCCCAAGGTGTGGGGCAGTGAGAGGGTTCACCAGAGACAGAATGGGGAGCAGAACAGGCAGATCGACTGAAGTACGCTGCTGAGGAGAGCAGCGGGCAAGACGGGAGAGGTCTGCTGCACCATGTGGGAATCTCCCTGGCCAGGTATCGAATTCATGTTGCAGTGGCTCTGGATAGCTTCATAGTGCTGCGCTTAACCCGCTGCACCACCAGGGAGGCCCTTCTATTTCTATTTTTAAGAATTTTTTCATAAATGGATGTTGAATCTCATTGAATCTTTCTCTGGTATCTACTAATATCATCATGTGATTTTTACATTTCCTCTTGTTATGTGGTGAATTACATTAATCAATTTGTAGATGTTGAACCACCCTTACATCCCTGGAGTAAATTCCACATGGTCATGATACATGATCCTTTTAATGTATTGTTGACTTCAGTTTGCTAAGGTTTTTTGAGGATTTTTATATCAGTATTCATCACAGATTTTGGTCTGTAGTTTTCTTCCTTTTTTGTTAAGCTTGTCTGCTTTTGATAACAGAATGTTGGCCTTGTGTTTGTAAGCATTTCTTCCACCTCAATTTTTAGAAGAGTTTGAGAAGGACTGTTAGCTCATCTTTGATAATTTTGTAACACTCACTAGTGCAAGCGTCTGGTTTGGGGCTTTTATTTTTTTAGGAGACTTTTGGTTACTTTTCTTGCCTGTAATTGGCCTGTCCAGATTTTCTATTCATTCCTGGTTCAATCTCAGAATGCTGTATACTCCTAAGAAATTATCCAGTTCTTCTAGGTTTTCCGATATCTAAGCACATTGATGTTCGTTGTAGTCTCTTATGATCCTCTTTTTTGAAATGTTTGTTGTGACTTCTCTAAATTTTGATGCTATTTATTAATTTTTTTTCTCTTATTTGTAAGCTTCACTAGTGATTTATCTATTTAGTTATTTTTTTAAAAGAATAATGTTTGGTTTCATTGTTTCTTTGGATATCATTTTTATTCTATTTATTTTTGCTCTGCATTTTACTATTTTCTTTCTTTTACCAGCTTTTGGTTTTGTTTGTACTTCTTCTTGTAGAACTAGAATATTTTAGCTTCTTGATGTGGGTCTGTGTTGCTAAATACTTCCCTCTTAGTATTGCTTTTGCTGCATTCCACAGATTCTGGTAGATCATGTCTTCATTTGTATTTTTCTCCATGTGTTTTTTAACTTCTCCTTTGATTTCCTTGGTAACCTGATAGTCAATCAGCAGTATGTTGTTCAGGCTCCACTTATTAGAGGTTTTTCCATAGGTGTTCTAATTGAGTTTTTTTCAAGGACCTTTTCTAAAAGAATAGTTGGCACCATGATTTTAACAAAATCTTTTAAAGGCATTACTGTAAAGCAGTATTAGAAGAATTGCAATTTACTCTTAATATTAAGATTGAAAAGAAAAGGTGAAAAATAGTAATAAATATAATTTTTTTTGCATGTTGTTATGGCAATGAATTTTCTAGGTAAGCTTACATATGGTTTTCTTTTCTCTGTTTTCTTACTCATAAAAGTAGCACTTGCAGCTGATATTTTTTAATCTTTGATTTATTAACAAAGGTTAATATGTAAGTTGAAATGTAGCGAAAATTTGTGAATATTCTTCTAGCATTAAATTTAAATAAGAAA
>PVIJ01022825.1:0-15377 GCA_004024925.1 Scalopus aquaticus
TGTCCTTTCCATCTTTTTCACCAATTTAAATTCTTTAGATTGTTCTAGGTTCAGAGACCAAAAAATTTACTCCCAAATAAAAGTCCTTGCTCCCTCTAGACTGCAGTAATTATCTCTTGTGAGTCTGCAAATAATACTAATTGTTTATATCATTCCTACAGCCATTGTCACATACAGTTTATTTATGCAACGTGTGGTGTTGCTGCTGCTGCTGCTGCTGCTGCTGTTTACTGAAGCAACAGACAGACTCTACGTTTCTTAAAAGAAGGGTCATCCCAGACCTCTTAGAACTGCCTGGCAGACCTCGTAGGGTACTTTGTACATACACTGACTGTATAGTTCACTAATAAAGGACAAGAAGGTATCTATGCAGCCCTCTTTGCAGTAAGTGCCTTTCAGGCCTTTTAACAGGAAAGGGTTTGAAATGATCCTATGGGAAAAAAGGAAGGACATTTTGTCTCCAAAAAAGAACACCAGGAAATGATTATTTTGGATGTACAAAACTAGCTAGACTTTTGTTTCCCTTGTACCTGAAGTCCTTTCAGTAGACCATTTCCATCATCCCTATCAAAAATGTCATTAAGGAAATAAAAAGACAGTACAGATCAGTCACTATTGTTTCTTAGATGCTTCAGGGGGGAAATATTTGATGGAGAAGAAACTATTAATAAATGCCTGAAAGAGTTTTTAATGTTTTGTGAATGCAATTGCCTGTGTTTTTGCTGTCTCTCATAACCAGAGGTGGGTAATTGAGAGTTACCATTGCTTCTATCAGGTGCCATGAAAGCATTTAGTTTAAAAGATTCAGTGACATTTTGCATCATTTAAAATAAAAATGTTGTATGGATATGGTGTCATTATAAACAATAACTTTTGCTGTTTCAGAAAGGTTGCATTCTATTTAGAAAAGGATCCTTTTATATATAGAATTTTATTTTTTAAGTAGTTATACTATTCTCATTCCCCAGTGAAAAACATAACCACTTTTCAGCTTTAATTTCTCAACACAAGACTGCCAGCTATAATACTCTCATGTAATAGAATGATGGTTTCAAAGCTGTCTACCCCAAATATTTCACAGTAAGAGAGTCTGTATTCCAGATTACAAAGGGAAAGGACTAAAATGGAAGGGAAAAAGACTGATGTTACAATCATCTTTCCTAGTAAATTTTCTTCCCCAAAACATCTATAGTTATGCTTAACTTATATATCATTTTATGATGCTTGTTGATAAAACAGAAAAATCTAAAACAAACAAATAACAGACATTCTAAGTAAATAGCATATTTCAGAAAGCCTCCATAGTCTTCAGGGAAACATTTCCCATAAAACATTTATGCTTGATACCATTGTACCCTCTTGTTCCCAGCTTTGGTTATAATTCACGTAGTGGTCAGTTCAACGCTCTGAGAGGAAACTGCCCATCAGGAAAATATACAACAGGAAAATAAAACATGCACTAGACTACGGAATTTCCTTTTTACCTAGAAAGGGTGAAAAACTGCCTCTCTACTACACATGCACAAAAATCAAAAACAACCACATAGATATCAAGTATTTATTCTTTCCCCTCTCTCAAAAGATACTGCCATTTACCCTATTAACAGAGAAAAGTTCCTCTCCTCCCAAAGCCACATTTTTGTTTCAATTTGGATATTATTTTCACCTGTATGATTTGATTTCTATAGAATTTCTGCAAGTTTGTTGTCTACCTGTCAGGTTACTTTTCATATTATCATTTAATTTGCATCTAAAACTTTGTGTATTCCTCCAAAGAAGAATCAAGACTTATTTTGAGGTTAATTGCACTCAATTATTATATGTTCCTTGAATCTAAATACATACTAATATGAATCACAATTTGTTTCTGCCAAAACACATTTTCTCTTCTCATCTCTGCAATGCTGTTTTTCTCTAATTATATGTGATGCCTTATTAATAGTATCTCATAGGGGAAATATGCCCAGATTCCTTTATAAAATGTAAGCAATCTAAATATGCTCAAGGTTGTACCACAGAATAATAAACAAGACTTAGAAAACAAAACAACAAGTTTTGTGTGCGAAATTAACCCAGTAATAGCTTTATATAACTCAGTCAACTAATCAAATATAATGGTGAATTATAAATACTGTGGCATAACCTATTATTTTCTCTCTTATTGTGTGAACTATAATTCTTCAATTCTGGAAAATATTTGGTGCTGCCACTGCTTTTAAGATAATAAGATACACAGAGCCAAAAACTAGGATATATATATTTTTTTGCTAAAAGGAAATTTCAAATTTGGCAGTACATTCATATATGAACAAAGCCAAAGGATATGGCAAGAGTAAAATATGAATTTGACTATCTCCAAAGGGAGATAAATTAATTTAAGGACAAAGAAGGTAGAGAAATTTTGATATGTAAATCAATATTTGAAAATCTAAATATTGTCTATAGATAGTCAATGCACGCACATAAAATATTTTCTCAAATATAACACTAGTTTCTTCTTTTGCTAGAATTTTATCATTTTCCTACTGGTTTCTTAATCTAAATATCTAACTGTAATTTTTAATGTCTTTAAATTATCTTAGGCATATTGTAGCAAAAGTCCATAAAAACAGATAATATACAATGATACCCCCTAAATTTTAATGTGGAATGATGAGGAAGCAGACAGAAAAGCAAAAGACAAGCTGAATAAAAACAGAAATGTTGAACTAACATCAAATTCCATAATTAAAATAAAAACTTCACATTTTAAAATTTCAGAGGGAGGGCCTCCCTGGTTGTGCAAAGGGTTGAGTCTCCGCCTGAGGCTATTGCAGCCACTGCAGCACGAGTTCAATCCTTGGCCAGGGAGATTCCCATATGGCGTGGCAGACCTCTCCTGTCTCGCCTGCTGCTCCCCTCAGCAGTGTACTTCAGTCATCTGCCTGTTCTGCTCCCCACTCTGTCTCTAATGAATTCTTTCACCACCCCGCGCCTCTGGCCTACACCCCAGTTCTTATATGCATGAACAAATAAATCTTTAAAAAAATTTTTTTCAGAGGGAAAAGCAACTTTAATTATTAAAAATTTATAGTCAAGTATATACAGTTAAGTTTTTTGTACACATTACTGTCTTGATAAATCAAGCATTACGGATTTTCCCAACATTTTCCTATACCTAACAACCATATTATATATAGATCTTATGATATCCATCCTATTCAAGTCTGGATCAACCTTTACAATTGCCCTTAAAATTTACAATTTCCTTACTTTTAGACTTTGTCCTCAATTAGACCGTTCATATCATCCACATGAAGTCCCTTTGTTATATGTTCCCTATCCATCATTTGACACAGCATCTACTCCTACCACCACCATCTAACTACCATTTATAGAACATTCTAAATGGTTGGTAAGGGGTGACAGGAGAAGGGGCATAATGTACTATGATGGTTTATAGGTGCTATCGTGGCAGGTACAAATAACATAGTAACATATATCAAAGAGGTGTGTATCTATACCCCTAAATCATATGTAATGTTGTAAGTCAATGTTACCTCAAAAAAAGGATACAATTTTTAAAAGTAATAAAATTTGAAAAATTTGAAAGGAGACACATTGTTCCATTCATATATTCATAACCAATTTTTCATTTTTTCAAGTTTCTTTCTATATCCCAACATTACTCAAACATATGTAAAAGAAAATAGAAAATCAAGAATTTTTCATGAAAAACATATTTATCCTAAAGTTCAAATCAACTAAATCCTTTTTGAAGTTGCTGCATTAACTCTGAGAAACATAAACATATTCAAGGAATATTTTTTAAATCAAATTCTCAAATTCACTCAGTTGTTCAGGTAAACACATGGTTTTTACTTGAAAACCTAAGTAATTTTTAAAAGGCATTATGCACATTATTTACCTGATAGCTCACTTGGTAGCTGTAAATAGACGTATGCTGCCTTTAAAAATTATGTTTGTTTAGTTAACAAACTAGAAATTGTTTCACCGATCATGCTTGCTACACACACACACACACACACACACACACACATAACACACACACACACAAACACACCAATGACAGAATAATTATGATTCAACTGGTCCTATCATTTGGTACTTTCTTGGATATTACAGTAGGCTAGTAACACTGGTCAACACATTTTTACAAAAGTCATGTTTCTGAAATAAAATTAGTCATTTCCTATCAATTTGTATGTGCTCCACATGAATATGACAGTCAAATTCTAATTTTGGCTATAGTTTTTTATTTTTGCAATCTGCAATAAATTGATGTTTACATCACGAAATACATGCCAATAGTAATGGGCCTACAGTTAATACCTGTAAAAAATCAAGTCATAGACTACTTCTTAGATTTCTTCAATAGTCTCTTGTACAGCTGTTCAAGAGCATCTCTGGGGAGTGTCCAGCAGTAGTCAGCCAGCATTGCAGTGGACCATTTTTCCTGGTATCTTTGTTCCATTGATGCAATATCTTGATGAAAATGTTCGCCATGTTCATCACTAACCATACCACAGTTTTCAGGGAAGAAATCCAGATGGGAATGAAGGAAGTGGATCTTTAGAGACTATTGCAGCCAAGTTTCTGATACTGCATCAGCATGTCTTCTACTAGTTCCTTGTAGTTTTCTAACCTAACATTCCCAAGAAAGTTTGTAGACACAAGGCGAAAAGCATTCCATGCTTGTTTCACATCACCCTGCAGCAAGCTATTGAAGAGCTCTCAGATCCGAGGATCCACAAAACTCCCTCTTTAATCTTTGCTTCGCTGAGTCGACGAAATTTTTCATGCAGGTATTGGAAAGCTGGCGATATCTGGTCCATGGCTTTCACAAAATTCATCAGACCTAGTTTGATATGAAGGGGTGGTAGCAGGATTTTGTGAGCCTCGACCAGAGCCGGATGCTGGATATTCTTCACTCCAACTGCTACATTTTGTCTGCAAGTCCATTACTTCCACAAGTTGTGCAATTCACTTGCTCGGCTATCCCACTCACATAAGA
This sequence comes from Scalopus aquaticus, assembly GCA_004024925.1. Lineage (NCBI taxonomy): Eukaryota > Metazoa > Chordata > Mammalia > Eulipotyphla > Talpidae > Scalopus > Scalopus aquaticus. The sequence continues at coordinate 5,015 of PVIJ01022825.1, forward strand.
AACACATGTATTTTGTATATCCTTGCTGCAGTCCCATTAAAAGGGCAACTAGCTTCAAATCACCACAGACGTGCCAGCTGTACTTGTTATACTCAATGGAATTCAGTAGCTGCTTTAAGTTTTCATATGTCTCTTACATGTGGACAGCATGCACAACTGGAATAGATGAAAGACGGTTTCTATTGTGCAAAAGCACAGCCTTAAGACTCAGTTTCGAGGAGTCTAGAAAAGGTGTCCATTCTCGTGGGTCATGAGTGATTTCTAAGTCATTCACGAGGCCTCAATATCAGAACAATATACCAGAGTACCTTCTTTTCTGAAGAAAGGCTCCAACTGCTGGTGGCGCTTTCGATATGAGGTAATTGTGACATCTTCTTTTAGGAGATTCCACTGTTGGAGTCTTGATCCTAGCAATTCTGCCTTATTCTTAGATAAGTACAAATCACAAACCAGGTCATTTAGTTCTTTCTGTGATAGTCTGTGTGGGGTTCATGATGCACCACAGTGAAAATCTGGATCACTGCATGCTGATGGAACAGGAAAAGAACAGGTCGGCTCACCCTTGTCCTCATCAGATGAATCAAGAGAATATTCTGCTGGAGGTTCTGGAACTCATCTCAATGCACACAGAATGTTTGGATACACTATTCTCAATTTCTTTTGCTTTGTTATTACGCTGGAAAGAGGAGGAACCAAGCAGAAGTAACAGCCTTTTATGTGGTTGCTTGGCTCTCCCCACACCATGGGGACTGCAAATGGCATTGATGGTCTTTTGCTATTGAACCACTGTGGAAGCTGTGTTGTACATGTAGCACAGCATAGATGTGGGGCCCATGGCTTGTCTTGGTCACCAAGCTTGCATCCAAAGCCAAGATTATAAGCCTTCTTCACTTGAGAAGTAACACTTTTCTTCTGGTTGGCAAATGTCACTTCCCCACAAATAGAGCAGAGATTGTCCATGCCATTAATGCACTTTTGAGGCATGACTGTTCTGTATTGTGCCTAAATGGATAAAACAATAACAGTTCTATGGAACAGTAGCTTAAACTGTCTCACACAAAGTCTGAAATATTTTCAATGCTCAACCTTTCCCACAGGGCTTTATACAGTGCACTGCTCACATCAGCTTACTTCAGCAGCCGCCTGGCAGTAGTAGTGCATTGCATCAGAAAATGATGCAAGCAACTGGATCATGTGTGCATGATGGTATTCTGCAATGTGATGCACTATTACATCATTCTAGGCTGATTTAGGATGTTGCAGTCCTACTGCATAAATTTACATGGTGAAACGTATAAAATGAATTCTATGAAATATATTCAAAATGAGAGCTAATAAAAAAATTTCCAGGGTTATATTCATGTTCAGCACACCAAGAAACTACATATTAGGACCTTTGTAAGTCAGTAATGATCTCAATGTTGACCAGTGTAACAGACCCAATAACAACTGCTACTTTAAAATAGGATTTCTCAATCCCAGCGCTACTGATATTTGAGGCCAAATAATTCTTCCTTGTGTATGGCTATCGTTACACTGATGGATATTTTCAGTATTTCTGACCTTCACTCACCAGTTGCCTGTCACCCAGAATCCTACAATTGTTAAACAACAAAAAATGTGTCTAAACATTGCTAAATGCCCACCGGAGGGCAAAACTGTACCTGGTTGAAAACCACTCATAAGCAAAAAGTTTTTTCCCCTTGGATGACCAGAACATAGCATAGCCAGTATCCAATATAATGCTAAATCTGAATTTCAATGGCTTAGCCTCTGCTGAAGCTATGGTGCTAGACTTCCCAGTCATGTGTTACCTAACGATAGGGATACATTGTAAGAAATGCATTGTTAGGCAATTTCACAGTTGAAGGAGTGTCATAGAAAATCCTTGTACAAACCTACTACACACCTCAGTGGCACAGAGAGAACACCTTCATAGATGTGGCCCATCCTTGACCCAAACTGCTATCACTAGGTGGCACAAAACTGTAGACTATAACTTTATGCATTCAGTAATGCCTTCCCAATGACAAATTCCTCTTTTGAAAAAAATCTGTTACATAAAAATTTAATTTATTAGCAACTGAAAAAAATTGATTACTAATAAGAGCTACAAATTCCTCTTTTTGAGGATAATAAGAAAAAGAGAGAGGTTTATGACATGAAGAGAAACAAAAGTAAAGGTAAAATAAGGTAGTTGAGGCAGATGTGCCTTTATATTGCCAAAGGAAGGTGAGGCAAAGTAAATCTTGGCCTTGATTTTATATGTTTGTATTGCTGAAGAAGAAGGCATATTAGTAAGTCAATATATTTATTATGTTCCTAGAGAGGGTTAGGCACCTTCTAGGGTTTTCTGCAAAGAGAATGAGACTGCTACACGTATAAAATGATAATCAACAGTCCAATACACCAAACAATGACAGAAACCCTTACTCTGGTCTCCAGCAAACTCTTCAAGACAAAATAGCAAATCTGTATAACTCCTGAATTAAATTCTACCCCAAAACTATATCCTCATATAATACCCTTCCAAACCCAACATGTAACTCAGTTCATTACTTATTTGCTAGTTGTTCAGGACTACAGTAAATGTGTGAAAGGCACTCTACATAGATTCACTCCTTAAGGAACTTACAAGCTTTTAAGTCAGGTTTGATTTACAAACAACCTACATTCCAATTACACTAAACTATCAATACTTGTAATTCCAAGACTTGCCCTTCTGTTTCATACCTCTATACTTTAACACATACATTAATCGCCATGTGCACAGGATCATGTTTTTCCCTTGTTTGATTGTCCAACCCACCCCTAAAAAACATGATTTAATAGCTATGACCCTTTCCCCAAATGGAAATGATCAGGTCCTCCTTTGTTCTGTCTGTATATTTGCACATATGTTGACACATTCACCATATGTGCCTTGCAATGATTTATCATGTTTCTCTTCTTAATCTATGAGTTCCTTGAAGACGTGGATACTACCTTTCAATGTCATATCCCTATAACACAGTTCAACAGCTAAATAAGTGTTGGCTGCATGGCAAAATGAATAAACAATATATGTAGTAAACACTGTGATAATATGATAAAGTGTTCAAGTAATAGAATTAGGATAAGTATGTATCTATAAGCCATGAAGAATCACCTTTAATAGCCAGTCATTCAATATCCAGATGAAACGGTTCAAGTCCTCATCATACATGCTTTCCAAGATTTTCTGGGATTTCTAGGAGCTTTACAGTCCCTGGACACCTCTTACAGAATTTTCAACTCCTGCTCACTGTCTTACAGTCTATAGATGCTGTGCTTTTCAAATATGCTCATCTTGCATGTGGCCATCTTCCATCCTCCACCGTTCTTCAAACCCAAATAACGGAAGTCTATAACAGATTTTTACTGAATATTAGTGGTAACAGAAAAAAAATGCAGCATAACAGAATATGAAATGATCTAATATTTAACATTAGATATTCATATTCTGCCTATTCCTTTACTATGCAAAACAATTAGCTCTTCCTTTTCACCTAAGACAAGGACCCAGCTGTACAGCATAATCTCAGAACTCATTAAATATACTACTGGTTAAAAAACAACAACCACCATCCCCTCTATTATGGAGTAAATTGTATCCTCCCCCAAAAATTCATCTCTTGAATCCCCAACCCCCCCAATGTGACACTAAGACAGTCTCTCTCCCTCTATCCCTTTCTCTCTGTCTCTCTCTCTCCCTCTCTCTGTCTCTCTCTCCTCCACACCCCTCTCTCCCCCTCTTTCTCTCCCTCTCTCCCTCTCTCTCCCCACCTCTTCTTCTTGGACATGCACAGAGAGGTGGCCATGTGAGAGGACACACTAAGAAGGAGCAATTTAAAAGCTAAGGAGAGAGTCCTCACCAGAAGTCAACCCTACTGGCACCTTAATCTTGAACTTCTAGCCTCTAGAACTGTAAGAAAATAAACTGTCTACTGTTTAAATCTACATATGAGCTATCTTGTTAAATCAGTCCTAGCTGAATAAGACACACTCCTTACCATTTAATAATGATCAGGGGAGGGTGGGAGTACAAGAGAGAGAAAATGAAAATTATAAATTTTGCTTTAACATGGCAGAGATAAAATTCCTATCTAGAAGTAGAAAGTAATGAGTGAGTTTAACAAGGTTGCAGACATAAAGGTCAATATATAAAAATCAATGTTATATCTATATTAGCAATGGACAGTAAGAAATTGGATTTTTAAAGCTCAGTATCATATATAATGGCATCAAAAGAACAAAATGCTTACATAAATATGACAAAATATGTATAAGATCTATGTGCTAAACACTAAAAGATACTAGCACAAGAACTCAAAGAGCTAAATAAATGCAAAGATATACCATGCTAATGGAGGAAATTCAATATTGTTAAGTTGTCAACTCTCCAAAATGAAATATTGATTCAATGCAATCCAAATTGGAATCCCACTATAATGCACAAAATAATAATATTTTGTAGAAATCAACAAGATGATTTAAAAATTTTATATGAAAAGGCAAAATAATGTCAAAACAATCTTGAAAAAGATTTACTAGAAAGCCACATTAATCAAGACAGTGTGGTATTGACTCAAGGACAGACACATAGATCAATGAAACAGAAGAGAGTTTATAAAAAAGCCTTGTACACATATGACCCACCAATTTTTTTTTCAAATGTGTAAAAGCAATTCTGTGGTGAAAGGTTAGTTTTTTTCAATCAATGGTGCTAGAACAACTCTACATCATATATCCTGCTCCCAAAATAAACCTCAATATATATCACATATAAAAATTAACTTGAAGTGGATTAAAGAAATTCAAGTTTTAACACAGTTAAAGCTCAATCAGTGTAAATGAGAGCAATTAGGTAAAACTTTTAGAAGAAAACATGATGACCTTTGGTCAGGTAATGACTTCTCAGATGTGACACTAAAACACAATCCATAAAAGAAAAACTGATAGGCTGGAATTCATCAAAATTAAAAATTCTGCTCTTAAAGATACACTTTTTAAAAAAGTCACAGGTTGGGGAAAATACTTTCAAAGTATATATCTTATCTAGAATATATAAAAAAGGTCCTCCCTGGTGGCGCAGCAGTTAAGCGCTGCGCTGTGAAGCTGTTGGAGCAGTGACGCGAGATCGGGCGAGATCGACCAGTTCGACACCCAGCCAAGAAGATTCCCACATGGCGCAGCAGACCTCTCCTGCCTCACCTGGGCTCCCCTCAGTGGTGTTTTTCCGTCGATCTGCCTGTTCTGCTCCCCACTCTGTCTCTGGTGAACCTTCCTAACATGTACGCCTCTGGCCTGTACCCCAGCATGTATGCATAAAATAAATAAATCTTTAAAAAAATAGAATATATAAAAAAATTCTCAAAATTCAATAATAAGGAAAATTGCTGTATGTTATGGGCTCAACTATATATTCCCCTAAATTCATATGTTGAAGCCCTTACCCCAACATCTCAGATTGTGACTATATTTGGAGACAGGGGCTTTAAAGTGGTAATTATGTTAAAACGAGACTGTTGAAGACCCTAATCTAACGTGACCAGTGTCTTCGTGAGAGAGGAAATCTTGACACGGTCATCAGCAATGCATTCACATAGAAAATACCATGTCACAACAAGAAGGCAAACATCTGCAAGTGAAGGGAAAGAATCTCAAAAGAAACCAAACCTGTAAATATCTTGATCTTGGACATTAGCATCTAGAATTGTAAGAAAATAAGTTTTGGTTTAGGGTATGTTGAACTTCATCAAAATTAAAACTTTGGCTCTCTAGTTAGTAAACTAATAAATACACTTCCCTAAAAGTAGGTGGGCAAAAGTTTCTAATAGTCACTTCACCAATAAAAGATATATGGATGCCAAATAAGCACATGAAAAGATGCTCAACATAACTAGTATTAGAGACATACAAATTATAACCACAGTAATATAACACTAAATTATTTTTAGGATAGTTGAAAAAAGGAAATTAACTCTCACTATAGAGTACTCACAAGAAGAGAGAAACCGAAACTCATACAGTGTTGCTCAGAATGCAAAAAGATATAACGAGTTTCACCCAGGAATCCTACTTGCAAATATTTATCCAAGAAAAAATAAAATTTGCATTCACAAAACAACATGCACACTAATATTTATGGCAGGTGTTTTTTGTTTTTTGGTTTTATTTTGCCATAGCCAAAAATTGAGAAAAAAAAATTCAAATGACTTTCAACTGGTGAAGAGATAACCAAATTGTAATGTCCACACACTGGACTATTACACATCATTAAAAATAAACTATCAATACACACAACAACTAGATGGATTCTAAATACATTATGCTAAGGAAAAGAATTCAAACTCAGCTACATATTATATTATTCCATTTATATGACATTCTAGAAAGGTCAAAACTACAGAGACAACAAACAGGATTAAGGGTAAAGAGAGGAGTTAACTGCAAGAAATAGAAAACAACACAAAGAAATGGAAAGAATTTCCTACTCCTGGATTGAAGGAATCAACATTGTCAAAATGACCATCCTACACATGTAGATTCAATGCAGCCCCAATAAAAATGTCGATGGTATTCTTCAAAGAAATGCAACAAACATTACTAATAAGCATATGGAACCACAAAACACCCCAAATAGACAAATCAATCTTGACCAAAAAAAAAGAGGAACAAAGGCACTTCTAGACTTCAAACTATAGCTTAAAGTCCTAATAAATAAAACAGTACAGTGATAGAGCCAAAACAGACACACAGACCAATGGAATAGAATTGAGAGTCCAGAAATAAAACCAACCCTTTAATTTGGGTTTAATCTACAACAAAGGACCCAAAAATATACACTGGAACAAGGCAAGTCTCTTCAATAAATGGTGTTGGGAAAACTGGACAGCTGCAAGGAATATAATGAAATCATACCACTATCTCATACTATACACAAAAATTAACTCAAAATGAAATAAATACATAAATGTAAGGCCTGAAACCATAAGACACAAGGAAGAAAACACAGGCAAAACACTTCACAACATAAGCTTCAGTGATATATTTGCAGAGTCCTTACCAGCAGCAAGGAAAACAAAAGAGAATATAAACAATTGAGACTACATCAAACTAAAAAGTTTCTGCACAGTAAAAGAAAACATTATTAATATAAATGGATACCCAACTGAAAAGGAGAAAATATTTGCACACAATATATCTGAAAAGGGACTGCCATCAAGGATCTACACAGAGCCTATAAAACTCAATAAAAAGAAAACAATAACCCAATGAAGAAAATGAGCAGAAGAGCTAAACAAACTTCTTCAAAGATGTCATACAGTGGGCCAACAGACACATCAAAAAATGATCATCACTTATCATTAAGGAAATACAAATTAAAGCTACAAATTAAATCAACCATGCCTCTGAGAATGGCCCTTATCAAAAATACCAGAAATGAGGAATGCTGGTAAGGATGTAGAGGAAATGAAAAGTTTGTGCACTGTTGGTGGGAAGGTAAATTAGTCTAGTTTGGTGGTTTCTCAAATGACTAAAAATGGTTTCTCAAATGATGCCATATGACCCAGCAATTCTACTCTTAGGAATTTACCCATAGAACACAAAAATATGAATTCTAAAGGAAACATGTACTCCCATTTTTTTGAGGCACTATTTACAATAGTCAAGCAATGGAAACAACCTGAGTGCCCACAGATGAGTGGATCAAGAAGATGTGGTAAATATACAAAGTGGACTACTACTTAACAATCAAGACAGATAATCTTATGCCATTTGTGGCAACATGGATGGAAATGGAAGGGGTAATGCTATGTGAAATAAGTCAAAAGAAGAGAAATACCAGATGGAGTTTCTTATATGTGGGGTGTAGAGAATATAGAGAAAGCAAATAAAGGATCAGATGAAGGCAAACTTAAAAACTAATCTTTGAAAGCTGATCACAGAAATGAGGGTCAGGAAAGGGGGAGAACAAAGTAGGGAGAAGGCACCCTGGAATATGGTGGTGGACGATGGGAGCTTTGGTGGTTGGGAAGGACACCTGAAGGAAGAAATCCTAAACTTCCAAAATACTAACAGTAATGTAAAACAACTTCAATTAAAAAAATTAACAAATAAAAAGTGTGTTAGTAAATGAGTTTAACATCCATGTATGGAATGGATTTGAAGGAAACTATTGGAGCAAGGAAACATTAAGATAGTTGAAGTGATGAATGGGGCCTGGGCTAGGATGACAGCCACATCCTAATCCTATTTATTAGATGCAAAATGACTCATTCTCATGTTTTACTGAATAACCAGAAACAATTTCACATTTGCAATGTTAAGGTTATTTGACATCGAGACTCAGGCTGTGATTTAGTCACAAAATTGAAAATCTCTAGTGACTGTGTTATCCCATGTAATGTCTAAAAATACCCATGACATTCTTCTTTTTTTTTAAAGATTTATTTATTTATGCATACAAGTTGGGGCCCAGGCCAGAGGCATGGGGCGGCAAGAGGGTTCACCAGAGACAGAGTGGGGAGCAGCACAGGCAGATCGATGGAAATACACTGCTGAGGGGAGCAGCGGGCAAGGCAGGAGAGGTCTGCTGTGCCATGTGGGAATCTCCCATCGAACTCACGTTGCAGCTGCTGACAGCTTCACAGCTCAGCGCTTAACTGCTGAGCCACCAGGGAGGCCCCCCATGACATTCTTGATTGTGGTTGTGGTGGTGTGGGAACCCTGGAAGTTAGATCCGGTTATGATATAAATTAACCCCAAATTCGTATTTTCATTATTGGCTTTTTGTTTTCTACCAGTAACAGGTGTTAATTTCCCCTTGGAACAGGAATATGTGGCTTCACTGCAGCATTTCTAGTCAGAGCATATCTAGTCAAGCTCATAATCAACATAAAAGGCCCCAGCTTTGATTTGAATCCACTCAGATAAAAAGTCTCTTCCAAATAACCTAACTAAAGGTCTCTTCCCTTGAAAGTCAGCTGTGATCATCGGATAGGAAACTGTTGGTTTCCTTTTGTTTCAACCAAACTAGTATTTTCCCCTGCAAGGATAGCAATAATGAGATGCCTCTGGTTTGCTGTTGTTGTTGTTTGTTTTTTTAATTCCAGACTAGAAGCTGCTTTAATTCCAATCTAATGAAGCTGCTTAAAAGCAACTCAAACCTAAGAGAGCCATTTTTGACAGAGGTGTCACAACCTAAGCTATGAAGTCAAAAGTTAATTACACATTGGGTAAGTTATCATAAACAATATCCAAATTCATTCACCTATTCTATGTATAGGATTTCCCAACCCTGGGAATAAGGGTCTCTAAACAGAAATATACACGGATTTTCTGGAAAAAGCTGAAGTTTGCCTCCATAACCAGTTTTTTCTGTTTTGGTTTTGGTTTTTTGTTTTTGTTTTTTTGTTTTTGTTTTTGTTTTTGAGGATGTCACTTCACATCTGACAAGCACACTGCTTACCTGGATATTGATCTTCACTTCTTTCCTTCATCATATTGGTTCATGTTCCCCCACCCTTTCTTCAGTCATCAATTCTCATGGATCATCTGGTTCCTAGTATTCTTCTATATATGTAAGCACTATTCTTGCTTTACTATGTATCCCTGATGTCTATATTCTTGCTTGTTTTCTGAATTACAACATTTTAACAGCTAGTATTTGTATATACATTGTTTCTGTTTCCTCCCATACTTTGACAGGTCCCATTATTCCTCAAATTTATTATCTATGATCCTGATTCAATTTCTTGGGCGCAGTGGTTAAAGCCTCTGCACTATCAAGCTATCACCAGCCACTGTGGCCTGAGTTTGATCCCCGGCCAGGTAGCTAACCCACATGGCAGAGCAGACCTCTCCTGTCTCATCCGTTGCTCCCCTCAATAGTGTATTTCAGTAAACCCACCTGTTCTGCTTCCCACTCTATCTCTGCTGAATCCTCTCACCCCTTCCCCCGCAACTCTGTCCTACACCCCAGTTCTTGTATGTATAAATAAAAAATAAATTAAAAAAATAAAATTAATTAATTCAGTTTCTTTCCAATAAATTATGTTTTCTTACTTCTAGTTATTTTTCCTACTTTTTTAATTTATGTTATCCAATCTTATTTTAGTTTGGAAAAAAAATACAACTTTCCAGTAATGATTACAACAAAATCAAAAAGCACCTACAAATATCTATATGCCCAAATGATTATCTAACATTCCCAATCATGATGCAGTACCCTCCCACTGTCCTGGGCAGTAAACTCACTCAGGATAAGGCTTAAGAAAAACCAAGATGCCACAGTGTGTACTAGACGCTACAGAGTTTCTCTAGGACCTGAATGTAAAAG
>PVIJ01022826.1:0-15368 GCA_004024925.1 Scalopus aquaticus
GAGCATTTTTTCATGTATCTGTTGGCCATCTGCTTTTCTTCTTTGGAGAAGTGCCTTTTGAGCTCTTCTGCCCATTTTTTGACTGGGTTGTTGGCTTTGTTTTTGTTGAGTTGTGTGAGTTCCTTGTAAATTTTTGTTATTAGTCCTTTATCAGATGTATTGTGTGCAAAAATCTTTTCCCAGTTGGTAGGGTGTCTGTGAATTTCTCATTTCTTACCTGGATTTTGAGATAGCCTCCAAACTGGTTTCTATTGCTTTTTCTCCTCCATTTTGTCCTTTCATGCATGCTTCATCGCATCGCTTCACTCTGTGCTTTCAAACCTATGGTGCTCTGGTTCCCAAAGAATAAAGACCAAAAATTTAGAAAAGCCCTTGAATACTGGCTATTTTACTACATTCTCACTCTTATTATTTTATTAACAAACTATTTCCTGTGCTTTATTTTATTTTTTTTCTTTTTCAATTATTAAGATATAATTGACATAAAACATTATGTAAGTTTACGGAGTACAACATAATGATTTGATAAATGTATATGTTGTACTTATGCATATGTTCATATTTTGAAATGATCACCACGGTAAGTTTAGTTAGCATCCATATACTTAAATTTTTTCCCTCTTGATGAGAACTTTTAAGATCTACTTTTCCAGAAACTTTCAAATATGTCATACAATATTATGAACTACAGTTACATTGTACATTACATCCCCCGAACTTATAACTCAAAATTTGTACCTTTAACGACCTTCACCCATTTTCCCCACCCTTATCCCCTGCCTCTGGCAACTACAGATCTGACCTCTGATTCTGTTTTTCTAAGACGCCACATAAAGCGAAATCATTGAGTATTTATTTCATTGCTTTGTTTCACTTAGCTTGTTACGCTTGCTTTTTCGACAACCAACCATGCACAAGAGTATCTGCTTTTGTTCAAAATCAATAGGTCCTTCCCACAGCCCTGTCCTAATTTCTTTGATTATTCTGCTTTCTCTGCCTGGAATGTGCTTTCGTCCCTCAGGGTCCAGTTTTAAAAAGCCACATGAGTATACCAAGAGTTGCTGCTGGTGGCATAATTTGCTAAAATCTTTCTCAATAATCGTTTGATAAAAGTATTGGGGGGGCTAAGAATTCATATTTTTTGATCTCATTACTTGCCATATCTATGTTCCCTAGGGAAACAAACTTCAGAAATTATCCACAGAAGATCATTATAGGATTATTGATAATAATATGAAATATAAATCATCTGTCCTCCTGTTAGACAATGTTTAAAACAGTAGCTTTTGACCTTTTTTGATTATTATATATTCACATGCCAAAAGTATATTTGCATGTAAACACAAATATGTGATCCAAAACAAAAGCTTCATGAGACAATACATATGTTAAAGATAATACATGTCTTTACTACATACAATGCATCTAGGTCCTTTTTTCTAAAGGTGTTCATTTTTTTAAAGGTCTTTTTTTTTAAAGGTGTTGATTACAACTGACCTACTTATTAATGGATTATAAGCCACAGTTTGAAGACCACTAAAATAAAAATATGGTAATATGGAATATTATTTAATTATATACATATTTCTTCAAGTAACAGTTGCTCAGTAAAAATATATTAATATAATATTAAGTAATAAAAAACAAAGTACCATTTAGCCTGGTTTTACTATTTTTTGAGCATGTATGCATTGGGATGGTTCTCTGAGGTCAAAGTTAAAAGGCAAGGTGCTTCAGTGTGTCCACATGTCCACAGTTTGCTATTATTTTTATGTCATAGTATCTTGCCAGGAGCAGAAGTACATCGGATTCAGACAGCCCTGGAGTACGATGAAACGTGGGTTAACTGCAAAATGTATTCATTTTATTTGATAAACATTTACTAACTATAAATACTATGTGTTCGGGGCTTAAAATGAAAGATGTTTCAAATCTGTCATAGGAAAGTGGACAGATGAATGCACTGGTGTTCAAATGGACATAAAAGAAAAACAGTCTCATTTCTAGTGGGAGTTGCCCCAAGAAATCAAGGAAAGAGAAAAGAACATTCCAGATAGGATGGAACAGTGCGGTTCAGGAACAGGGAAGGGTGTGTGGTGAATGGGGGCATCAGACATATTCGCATAGTGAAGCAGAAGGTAAGGTAGGGGGTGAGAAGTGAGACCAAGAGTGGAGGATGAGCAAGATCCTGGAAGGCCTTGATACTGGGCTCTACCCACAAAAATGTGGATCCTTTGCCCTCAAGAAAAGAATTCACCAGAGAACACCAGGCCTGGCTTTCTTAAATAGACTCATGCATGAGGAGTCAGTTCAGGGGAGAAATTAGTCTCGCTCCTTGAAGGGTGTTAGGAAGAAATATTTGAAGGATAAATCCACAAGGGGGAGGGGAGGAGGAGAGCAGCATCATAGCTGGTTCTGGATGATTGGACTGCACCTTGGCACACGCAGACAGGTTACACTCCAGCTGCGCAGGTGGGTCTTGGCTTTTTCCCTCCAGGGACTTGTGAGATAATCATTAGTCAGGATCTAACACTTTTTATCTATCATGGCACCTCATAGTCAGTGTGGTGTTCTTACAGGGCAGGGAGAGGGGCACCCTAGAACCCCCAAACCTGCCTAAGCTAAATAGGTTCTGTCATCTGCTGCATCAAGACAAAACATATAAGACCTTAAGTGGAAAGAAACTAATACAAGTAGTGTGCAGTACAGAAAAGACAGAGAATATAGATTTCAAAATAAGCACCCAAAGTTACCCATCCCCTCGTGGGTAAAAGTCCACTCAAATGGGGTTGGCCCAATCAAGGCCGGAAAGCCTGCCAAGTCTAAAGCATCTTATGGCGGGGACCCATAGAAAAGGGTCAGAAACAGCCAGACAATTCTGGAAGGAAAAGAGCAAAATCAAAATCAAGATGAAAGCTGCCATTGTTAACCTCCCCCCGGGTCTCTCACCCACATCTGTTTCAACCAGTCCAGGACCAAGAAGCAAGTGCAGCTTCTTCACATGTCTCTCTCCTCCTATACCTCCTTCAGGTCATCTTCCTGCTCTCCCTCCTGCTTCCCTCCTTTCTCTAGTCTCCTTCCCAGCTTCTCCTTCCCCCTGCTCAGCTCCACCCTCCCTTGGGTGGGGCAGGGAACCTGGAACCTCCCCTTTTCCTGGGAACCACCCTGTTACAGTACCAAATTGTTTGAACAGGGCTGGAGAGTACATGTTTAGTCCACCTTTTCAAGCAGTACTTGGGACAACTCATCCTACCTGTTCAAAATTCCTTTTACCCAGACTAGCTCATTTTGCCTGACAAGGAGCCCTGCTCTCTGGGCCGCTGATTCCTGAAGAGCGTGCACCTTACTTAGCATTGACTATGCAGCTTTAAAAACTATAGAACGCCTGCTTACCCCAGTAACACTGATGAGCTGGTGCTTAGTGAGATCTGCCATTTTTAAGTTTTTACTCAACCACTTTCTGTAGGTAATTAAAGATTATTTAAGGGGCGCAATAAACAAGTGTAATACCAAACTTTTATTGCGCAGCAGCATTGTGAATGGGTTGAAAGTGAACAAATTGGTCTCGGGAAACCCAGTTGAACAGATTGCCATGATAGTCCATGTGAATAGGGGGAAAGGCGATTGGAATGGAGAGGAAGAGATGGATATTAAAAATGTCCAGTTCATAGTCAGGACTTCTATGTGGTTGCAAAAGAGGGGTTGAGGTACTGGGAAGTTTAGCTCCTCCATAATCTCCTGCAGTCCTCCTCAATACCAGGTAAAATAAAAACAGGTGATTGTTCTGCTAAAAGATTTATGGGAAAATCCTTCACTTTGCGCCAGATTTCCCAGTTTGCAATATACAACCAACTCTAAGCAGCTCCTTTCTCTGAAGTCACACTTAGTATCTGGGGGTGGAGACGAGGGACATGGAGGTGGAGGGGAATGAAGAGTGACTGCCTTTTCTCAACACCTCAGGAAAAATAATACTTACCTCATGGATTTGAACTGAGAATAAGTAAGATAATGTATGGACTGTGTCTGGCACATGGCAGGCTCTCGATAAATCATTTTTCTCCTGGATAGGAGTGACTAAGCCCTGAGTCCTCCTCTTGTCTGACCCAAAATTCTTATCCAGCCTTGTTTTCCTCTCTTAAACATATTTATAAGTTTTCTAGTGCAAGACAAAAATGACAAGTTTTCGCTTTCTTTTTCAGACAAGACAGGGGAATTTTTTTTTTTTCATCATATGGAATAAAGTCGGAGCTAGGTGAAAGATTTCCCCCCTTTCGGCTGTGTTTTATCAACTGAGAAGAAATTCTCTTTCCTGATAATCCTCCCTGAAATGTAACGCTCTTTTCACCCTTATACTCAATGAAAAAAAAGTGCTAGCAGCAACACATCTGAAGATTCCTTGTACTTATCTTAAAGTTAAATCCTCTTCAGTGCTTTGCAAGTAACCAGAAACACTACTTTAAAAAAAAAAAAGGCTGCAAAAACCTCTATTAAAGTTATTCTTTTTATTAAAATGCAGTCACAAACCAATGCGTTGCTAATGAAGAGTTTTCCTCTGCAGCCTCCAGAGTTACGTGGACTACAGACAACCCTGGGGTGAGGGCTTGGGGGAGGGGCAAGCTAGCAGTTCACACAATGGGGACTTTCAGTGCCATTTACTTCCAAAGAAACAGACCAGAGAAGTCTGACGTCAGAACCAGCCTTTCCCCCTTCTTTTCCAAATCTAAGTCCAGATTGTTATGAAGAGAACTGGGAAGAGGGGTGTATGGATCTAAATCACTGACATCTTCCTTTTAAAAATGATCAGAAATAAATAAATATTTTTTAAAAAATAAATAAATAAAAATGATCAGAAATAAACCCTTTCTTCTTCTAAAAGCACAAACAGAAAATCCTGCTAAAAAAAAAAAAAAAAAAAAAAAAAAAAAAAAAAAAAAAAAAAAAAAAAAAAAAAAAAAAAAAAAAAAAAAACAGGACCAAAATAGAATATTCCATGTCAAGTCCCACCAAGACTCAGAATCTCACTAACTGCAGTTACACCTCTCCCAAGAGTGGAAATTTTAATTTATCTCAAGTTTCCTAGTCAGCCTTAGTGAAGTAATAAGACATCCTAACTTACCATACTAGAAGGTTGTTTTGCTTGAAATAATCTTTCTTCTCTTTTGCCAATGACCTTATCCCACCCTCTTTCTGACTATAAAAACCACGTATTTTGTGTAAATTTTTGCAGCTTGTAGTTGCTAAACAGGATGCTACCTGATTCATGAGTCATTTCAAAAAGTCAATAGATCTTTAAAATTAACTCAAGTAAATTTTTGTTATTTAACAACATTTACATGACAATCAAGAACCAGGTTGCATACATTGAATCCTGATCCCAGCTCCGCCTGTGCTATGTAATGCCCACTTAATCACTTGTGTCTGGTTTCCTCTTCCATACAATGGGACAGTGATAATGAAGTCATTTTTGGAGATGTTGGTGTTAAAGAGCAGGATCCTTGGGTTCCCTTGGAAAAGTTTCACAAGCGCTCCCCTTTCAGGGGCACCGGCGAGTTTCCCATGACACAGAGACGTTAGTTATCCAAAAGGGCAGGTTTATTATGAAAAGGGAGAGAAGGTAAAGGGCACAAGCCAGCAGAAGGAGCTGCCCCCGAAACGGACAGGTTTGCTAAAAGAGAGGACTGCATGTCCCAGGTGGGCAGCCAGGGGAGGAGCTGCCTCTGCTGAGGGAGGTCAGTGTAGAGAAGCCCCGCACGGTCACAGGCCAAGGGCGGGCAGGAGGCTGCTGCCCAGCAGAAGGGAAAGGTTGGTGAATAGAAGCACCTGCATAGTCACAGGTGGGCAGAAGGGCTGCTGACAGAGCAGAAATTGCACAGATAAACTCTTTTATTTGGGAGGGGCTTCTTCCTTTGCAAGATTGTTAACTGCTGTTAGATTAATTATTTCTAGGGTTGGCACATAGGGACTCTTTCTCTATTTGCTTTGACTAGATCAATTGGTAAGGACCAGTGATTGTTTTACAATGACCCTCAGTCTCCCTACCCCTACCTCCAGTCTGTGCCTCAGGATTCTTTACTTTTCTATATAGCTTGCTTAATGACTGTGTTAATTATTTTTACCCCTATCTCCAACTCCTGGCCTTGTGATGCCTCCTTTCCAAATTTTCTATTCTTATCCTCCCTCAATAGTACCTACTTTATAGAGTTGTGAGGATTAAATAGGTGAGAGTTAATATATGTAAAATGCTTAGAACAGTGCCTAGTATTTAATTCCTTGTCAGCAGGCACAAGTAAGCAGAGGAGAGCTCCAGGATGAATCAACCCAGAAGCTGATAGAATTGGGTCAGTTCAGTAGAAGAGAATGCAAGTACTGGACCCACAGGCCATCAAAGGCCTGCAGATACGTATATTAAGTTAAGCAGGGTTTAATTTTTTTTTTTAATCATTGTCTACATACACGATTCAGGAGATATACAAGTCAGTATTTCTGGCTTCTCTTGAAGATTCAAGAGACTTGGCCATTCTGGACCTAGAGTCCTAAGAGCAACTGTTGGTGGTAGTTGAGTAGTGATTAAACTCTGGGCTGGGTATAAGTCTCCAGGACACTACTCGCCATGTGCCCATGTATCTTATTTACTTTACCTTGTTAGGTATTTGAAATTGTGATCTTGTTACAGGGCAAGGAGAGGGACACCCCAGAACCCCCAAACTCACAGGCAGGCACCCCATTTTTATCAGGGTGCCCTGTAACTATCTCTGTATTAAAATAATTGAGCCCTGGAAAATCATAGCTTTTGATGGAAGAGATATAACGCAAAATAAGATTAGAACTAGACCTGTTACAGGGCAGCCCCAATATAAGTGGGGTGCCTCTCTGGGTTCTCACCCATGTGCTTAAAAAGGACTTAAAAGACTCAACTGCAAACACACACAATAAAATTAATAAAAGGGTTTATTTACAAAAAGGGAAGGGAAAAGATAAAGAATAAATTGGTGAATCCGTCCTACCAGTTCCGCTGAGCTGGAATCTCAATGGCACAACCACAAGCAATAGCCCCTCTTCAAAGCTCATGTCTGCTTTTTAAAACCCCCAAACCATTGCTTAACTCCACCCTCAGTCCTCAGCATCCTTCCTTCAGTGATGATGGCATTCTGGGATTCGTAGTCCTAGGCGTCTTGGATCTCTCTGGCTTGAGGTGAGGGTGGGGTCCTGGGACACCCCTTTCCTGACAAGCAACCTCTTACAGACCCACACAAGAAAGTGGGGGTGGAAAAAATCAACATAACCATTAGCACAATTCCTAGGTGCCAGCTCCTAAGTTACAAAGCATAGGTAGGAGCTAGACTGCAGTATAGGGCCAAAGATATGGAAATTGAGCCCACTGTAGATTCTCCAGTCTCTTTTCCAATTCTAGTTAGCCAGTAAACACACAACCATCCTCAAAGATGAGCCCCTCCCAACTGAAAGAAGACTATATCAGTGCCATCTGTGCAAGAATTCGGGGCAGCCATTTTCTCTGCCCACCTGTGCCTATGCAGGTGCTCTCCCTTACCAACTCTGTCACGCTGCAGGGCAGCAGCCTGCCTGTCTGCCCGTGACCTGCATCATGCAGGCCTCTCTTAGCAAACCTGCCTCGTCAGGGGGCAGCTCATCCTGTCCACTAGTGTCTGTACAAGTGTCCTTTACTTCCTTGTCCTAATAAACCTGTTCTTTAAGTATAACTGAATCTCTGTCTCGTGGAGAAACTTGTCACATGCCACCGAAGGGAGCTCTGGTGAAACCTTTCCCAGAGTGAACCCAAGGACCCCGCTCCGCTCTCAAATCCATCGACTCTAAAACAGCATCAGTTTTTACTTATATCATAGTAGAGGAATGGCCTTGTGAGGCTACAGGAGTAAACACAGCCTTTCCCACCTGATTCAGAAAAGAGAAGTAAAGTGGTAAGATTATGACTGGTTGTACTGAGGCTCAGATCTTCTGTAGTCTCTCCACTGGAGCTATTCCCCCCAACCCCCGCCTATAAATACCAATAAATTACATACAAATTAAAAATAATAACAGGAACAATTTATAAAGAAATATGCCGCTTTAATACATTATCTAATTGAATCCTCACCCAAAAAAAGATACAAGAATTATGATTCTCAATTTACAGTTGAAGAAAATGGGCCTCAGAGAGGCTAAACTACTTGTCTAAAGTGGGTGAGGAAGTGACAGAGCTGGAAGTGTGGCGCAGGGCTCAAGACAGCACAGTGCATTGTGAGTTAGCAGATCCACCTAACTTCACCACATTCTTCAGACACTTTTGTCTCCCCCAAAACATCTCACCTAAAAGAATTTCCTCAAATTCACTCTCCTCTTGCAATAGCTCTGACAGCAGAGCTAAATTTGGTGAGGGAACTAGTCCTTATGCAAATTGCAAATGCCCTAGGAAACTGATGAGAAAAAGTACAAGACTTTGAGATTCCCTAATGTGTGGGAATTAAAAAGGGAAACTCAAAAACCTTAACTGTGTGGATAAAATTACTTTAATGGTCTAGAAGTCAGAGATGGAAATTTTCTCTAATTATTAAAGAAACATTTGGGCAAGATCCACCAGAAGGGATTAAGAGTTCTGTATATGTCACAATGGAGTACTATTCAGCATGGAAAGAAGATAAACACATGCAATTTGCCGCAACATGGATGGAATTAGAGGGAATCATACTCAGTGAAATAAGCCAGAAAGAAAAAGAAAAATATCGAATGGTTTCACTTATAACAGGACTATAGGGACGCCAGGTGGGAGAGAGACACTCAGCGGTGGGGGAGGGGGGAGGGGAGGATAAGGGCACAGGATGGAAGGGAGGAGAATACAGGGGACCATGGAGATGGATCGCGGGTGAGTTGGTGGTGGGCTGCCCAAGGGGAATACAAAATGTAAAAGACACAAATAACAGTAAAAAAAATGGAAAAAAAAAAAAAGAGTTCTGTATATGTAATACCAAATCCAATGCAGTGCCAAGACTTGATTTATTAGCTGTCTTTTTTTTCCCCACCCCTTTTTCTTTTTTTTTTTTCCTATTAGCTGTCTTAGTGTATAGCCGTACATGAGCAATACCCTTGACTCTGACAATTTACCAGGTGTGAGACCTTGAGCAAATTACTAAACTTATGTAAGTCTTGGTTTTCTCGTCTATAAAACTGGCATTGTTCCAAATTTGGAAGTGCACTGTGAAATTGCATAGAATTCACATAAAGTGATTATCATTGTCTAGAATATAGTAGGTACTCTATAAATGTTGATGTTTTTCTACTCTCCTCATTCCCCACAGTGATTTAAAACTGACGGTAATCAGAACATAGACGTACTATTTTAGAATAAAATTTAAGAAAGTAGGAAACCAGGGACTATTTGGGCAGACAGACAATAATTACTGAGTCTTCTCCTTTCTCTTAAACAAAAAGAGTCTCAAAGGGCTATTTTATAAGCAGCAGCACTCAGATAGTACCTCCTGCAAGAAGAGTTGGAATATTGAGTAGGTGTAAATGACTTAGCTATTGACTACAATTTAAAGCTTCTCAATGATAACTAATTATGGCTAATATTAAGAGTTCCTTTTTAAAATAAGTCCAGACACTATGTTTTCACTGTAGGTGCATTGTTTCATTTATTCCTCACAATGGTAAAGGTAGCTACTGTGATTCCATGTTGTAGATGAATTAGAGTCTTAGAGAATTTTGTAACTTTTCCAATATAATGGGCAATTACAACTCATATATGGACACAGAATTCTGTACAAATCCTAAATGCAAAGCTGCTATTAATATGATGAACTAGAGGGAGAACAATGAATGACAAAGAAATGTGGCTTTAAAGTACAATTGTCTAGGCTAAATTACCTAGTTATCTAACCTGCCAAAATTAGTCGGGTATCAAATGAATTCACAATACTAAAAAAACAATAGACACATATATTGCTCTGTCTAATAATTTTGTCTCTATCATTAACATCTTATGATTAAGTTAGAATTCCGAGCCCTGACTTTACTTAAAATAGGGAAATAATTCCTTATTCACAGGTGCTGTGAGGAAGTTATAAATAACTATATACACATAGAATTTACAGGTCACCTTTTCTCTGGATTGCATTTCTCTTCTGAACATTTTCCTTTTAAGGTATTACTTTTCTAAGAACAAGTTAGATGGCTCTTTAAAAAGAGGGCCTAAAAGGACCCCAGATCTCTCTTTAGATATTGGATCACTCAACAGGAGTATCTACTAAGAAAAATTACTGGCAGCTTACTTACTAGTTTGACCAAATTGGTTAATCCCTTTTAGCCTTAGGAAAATATGAATGATGATATCTTTGACACAAGATTGTGATGAGGTTAAATGAATTGTTAGATACATTTTTTAAAATGTCTGCCATGTAGTAAGCACAAAACAAGTAACAGTGTGGGATTCTTCCAAATCACTGCATTTAGTATGTTATCACTACAGCTTTTCCAAAGAATATTGCATCTTTAATACTTTTAGTCACCTGGACCTTTTAGTCCACTTTCCAATATGGTGGAGTCCCACAAATATAAAAGCAATTCTCCAGATATACACTAGATATCCTATAATTAACTCACTTCTGACACTGTCTGGAAACAGCATCCTATTCCACAGGTAAAAGACTCAGTCCTACGAGACTTCCCATGTCAGACACCGGCAATAAGCTAGATCCTTACCTGTGATTCTGACTAACCAGTAAAAGACGGGAGGTTCCGACCACCCTCTTTGGAATTCATATGGTTGTTACCTATTTTTTTGACTGACTAATCATCAGAAGTTCCCACTAATCCACCTTTGGGAATAATTTGCTAGAGCAGTTCATAGAACTCAGAGAAATATTTTCACTTACTAGATGGTGTATAAACTTAATTAGAACAGGATATAACTCAGGAATGGCCAGATGGGAGAAATGCACAGGGTAAGGCATATGGGAAGGGACACTGAGCTCCCATGCACTCTCCAGTCCCCCACTCTCACCAAACGCTACATGCTCACCAACTCAGGAGCTCCTGGAACCCATCCTTTTGGGTTTTTATGAAAACTTCATTACATACACATGATTGATCAAACCACTGACCGCTGAATGAATTCACCAGTGAAAGTTCCAACCCTGCAATCAAATGGGTGGCTCCCCTGGCAACCAACATGCATCCTTAGATGGGTCCCAGCCATCTCATTAATAAAGACACCCTTATCATGCTCTTCTTAGAGAATTCCAAGAGTTTTAGGAGTTTAGTGTCAGAAATGGCAACAAAGTCCAAACATACATTTATTATAAATCACAATATCACACTAACATAACACTAAATGCCAAAAAGGAATTGGTACAATCATTTGCCCTTGATGGAACAATGCTGATGCACCATTGTTTTATGAATTTTGTGAAATTTGACTGCTAGTGAAAATCCCTGACAGTAGGACACCAATCAGACATTTTCAATTTAATCAATCAAGCACTTTCTAGAATGAAGCAATGTGTTAACAACCAAGAAATAGAAAGTCCTAAACTTACATAAAATCCACTTACATATTTATAATTGCAATGGTTTGTTTATGGGACTGTCCTTCTCCCATATGAGTTCCTTGAATACAGCTATTGTGGCTTATTTTCTCCAACATCAAGAACAGTGTTTAGCACCTAGTAAGGGATCTAAAATTATTGTGAAATAACTCGCTTTATAGTATAGAGGGCTACATACAAATACAGGAGTATAATACCGACTTTTACATTTCCTTAATAGGTAGCAAATAATACAGCTTGTGAGAAGAAGTGGGTATTCTCACTAGACTGAAAAATGAGGAGACATATGAAGGGAGGGGTATTTGGATCAGATGTGTAGTACAGGAAAATCTGGGTGGAGTAAGGTGCAAAGTTTAAAAAAAGAGATAGAGAAAATAAGTCAATTCAAGGAAAGGTAAACAGTCCTGAAGCAAAATTCACATGTAGAAGAATGGTAGAAAACAAGAATGGAAAGATAGTGAACCATGTGTGGGCAGAACTGAATGAGTCATGACAGGAATTTTATTTAATACACAATTGAGAATCCTCAAAGCTCCCCAAAAGTGGGTAATATGATTTATTTAACTGTTGATTACTTTAAAAAGTAATATTCTAGGATACTGATTCCAGCCAAGAAAGAAAGATCCCATTATAAGCACCATTATAAAAGAGTCATCCCTTTTATGAAATAAGCAACTTAGACATATCAAAATGCATAGGAATACTCCGAACAGTGAAAAGGAGATGGACTCCCTTGGAACCTGGCTACTCCCCCACTGGCTCCCCGTGGAGGGCTGAGGTTGCACTCACATGAGGTAGAGAGTAGTGGTACAATCTATTTCTCCCTTCTCCTGGGGTCTCAGTAGACCCAAATGGGAAGTGAAATTCCACCCACCTCCCATCACCAGCAGAGAGAGAGGTGGCATCCTGCTGCCATCCCTCCCTCCACTAGTAACAGTGGAGCAGCATGGAATTGAGTTTCTGCTCTCACCCTGTAGCTGTGAGTACTGCTCTGCATCCTTCCTGGGTGTCTGATGGGAAGACGACAACATTGTGTAAAATAGACAGAAAAAAGAATAAAGAACAAGTCAACTGAAGAGAATTATGTCAAAAGGTGTAGACTTGAAAGAGAGTATCTTTTTTCCTCACCCATATGCAAAGGGATAGAGTAAATACTCTACTTTTGCCAAGGGACTGTCAGTGGGGACCAGTAGGAAACTAAACATATAGTCCTGTGTGCTATAGTTAAACAAAGAAAATGCCTGCCTTTAAAAAAGATCATTAAGGGTCTCCCTGGTGTCACAATGGGTTAAGCACAGCACTATGAAGCTATCCGCAGCCACTGAGATGAGTTCATTACCCAGCCAGGGAGATTCCCACATGGCATAGCAGACCTCTCCTGCCTCGCCCGCTGCTCCCCTCAGCAGTGTACTTAAGTTGATCTGCCTATTCTGCTCCCCACTCTTTCTCTGCTGAATCCTCTCACCACCCCACAACTCTGGCCTATACCCCAGCTTGTATGCATAAATAAATCAATCTTGAAAAAAAAAAGAAAAAACACATTAAAAAAATTAGGAGTTTCCAGTCTCATATTAACAAAAACATTGAGGAGAAAAATAAAAAAGTCACTTAACATCCCAAGAACCAGGAAAATCACAACACAAATGAGAGAAGACTATAATGAAAGCCAACATCAAAATGAATCCGAGGTCTGAAAGATCTGACAAGATTTTTAAAGTCATAATAAAATGGTTTATATGATATTATTTACATGAAATGTTTAAAACAGGCAAATTTATATAGATTGAAAGTTGATTAGTGTTTGCCTGAGCTAAAGGTAGTATGGAATAAGAAGTGACTGTCAATGTGGGTACAGGTGTCTTTCCAGGATGATGAAAATATTCTAAAATTAGATTATGGTGATGTTTGCATAACTCTATAAAGACACTAAAACTATTGAATTTTACACTTAACATGAGTGAGTTTTACGGCGCTTAAATTATATCTCACTATAACTTAAGTTGCAATTCAAATTAATAAAGTTTGATTTTAAAAATAATAAAATGTAAGTTTTCAATAAAAGAAATATCAGTAACTGAAAATTGTTGAAGACCCTCAACAGTAGAGTGGAAATCACAGAGGACAGCTGTCAGCAAACTTGAGGACAGATCAATAGGACTTACCCTGAACAATAGAGAGAAAACAGACTGAAAAGATGGGAACCTGTGGGACAACAAAAGATACATTATCAGTTGCAGAAAGAGATGAGAGTGGGGTTGAAAGACCCTTAAGAAATAGTGGCTAAATACTTCCCAAATTTTTCAAGCAATGAAAGACCTCTCAACCATGAATAAATATTATGTGCAGTTGAGGGATGAATGAGAGGAAATAAAGACATTGTCAGACAAGGGAAAACTGATGGAATTTGTTGCTGGCAGGGCTACCCTTCTAAATGACTAAAGGGAGCCCTTCAAACATAAAGGAAATGATAAAAGGACTCTCAAACCAGCAGGAAAAAAAGAACAAAAAAGTACACATATGGATGCATGCAATGAACTATTTAGTGATTGAATCAAAAATTATACACCATCTTATAATCAAGAAAAATTTTAAAGTAGGGAGAAAAAAGGGACATATTTGGAAGTAAGTTTTTACACTTTACAGTGCTAAAATGCTGATACAAGTAGACATGTTATATATCCTTATTGTAATATCTAGAACACTAGAAAAACTTACAAAGTGATATACTCAGAAACTCTATAAATAAAGTCAGAACCCAAAAATGGTTCAAGAAATCCACAAGGAGGTAAGAAAAGAGAAAGATAAGATATAGAGAGGAAGGAATAAAAAAATAGATATATGCTGTAAACATATTAATAATTACCTTTACCTTAACTATAAATGGTCTATGTACATGGTCTAAATGAATCAACTAAAATGCAGATATTTGCAAAGTAGTACAAAAAAATTGATCCAACAATTTAATATGCTAGAAACACTTCAGATGGTAACAGGAATGTTGGGAGAGGATGGAAAGAGGCTTACCATGCAAGCACTAGTTCTAAAAAACAGGGGAGTGGTAAATTCATTCCATATAAAGCAGACTTCAAAGCAAAGAAAATTATTAGAGAAAAAGAGGGGTACTATGTAACGATAAAAGGATTACTCCATCAGAAAAACAGAAGATTCCTAATGTACCAAAAACAAGAGAGTCTCAAAATACATGAAGCAAAACTTGAAAGGAAGAAACATACAAATACACAAATGTAATTAGGGGTTTCAACACCCTAGTTTCAGCAGCTGAATAACAATCAGTAAGGATAAAAAACTGACGAACACAATCACTCAAAAGGACCTAATTAAAATGTGCAGAACATTCCACCCAACAACAACAGAATAAACATTTTTATTTAAGAGCCCATAGAACATAGACTATGTCCTAGGCCACAAAAACAAACCTCAACAAAATTTTTAAAAATTCAAATTATACAGAATCCAATCCAAAAATCATTAACAGAGAGACAAGAAAAAAATCTTCAATAACTTGAAATTAACACATTTCCAATAGTCCACAAGGAGAAATTTTCATGGGAATTTTTTAAAAGATACAAATTAATGAAAATACATGTTGGAAGCTAATCTTTGACAAAGGAGCAAAGAAAATGCAGTGGAACAAGGACAGTCTATTTAATAAATGGTGCTGGGAAAACTGGACAGCCACATGCAAAAAAATGAAACTAGACTACTACCTCACACCCTGCACAAAAGTCAACTCAAAATGGATAAAGGACCTGGATGTAAGACCTGAAACCATAAAATGTATAGAAGAAA
>PVIJ01022827.1:0-15373 GCA_004024925.1 Scalopus aquaticus
GGAGGGAGGGAAGGAAAAGCGCACAAAATGGAATAGAAAAGAACACAAGGGACCATGGAGATGGATCACAGGTGAATTGGTGGTAGGCTACCCAAGGGGAATACAAAATGTAAAAGACATAAATAACAATAAAAAAATATATATTAAAAAAAAATTTCATTGATGAAATATCTAGATAGAAAAAGTTAATTTTAAACGACTGAAACATTACAAAATCATTGCTTCTAAAATTTTAAGAACAAGATCTGGCATACTGGAATATAATTAATTGCAATTTTACCCTATGGTCAGAAAATGAACAGAATTAAAAAAAAATATTTATGTATATTTATTTAATTTTTTTACATTATTGTGTATTCCCTGTGGATTGCCCGCAATAAATGGATAGAAATCTTACCATGTATAGTAGGGAAAAGGCTAGTACAAAGATTGTGGTATAGATTTTTATCTTGACTCATTTCAAACACTTTTTCCCACTCCTTCACAGTCATTTGGTTCTTAATGCTCTCAGCTGTCTGTTCTTCATCTCTGAGTTCTTTCCCTCCAAACTGAGGGGTAGAGAATAAAGGAGAAAAATACTAAGTAACACTCAATGTGAAAGAAAAAGAACTTCCCAACAAACAAAATAAAGCCTGCAAAGTCATTTTCAGAATCTATTGACTAAAAAGGTTTTTAAAAAAAGAATCATCAAACAAGTGCAGTTTCAGTTAATAAAGATGCTGAAATTTGTCATTTATCCAGTGAAGTAAAAACAAAAGCTATCATCTTTTTTTCCCCCCTGATTTTTATCTAAGTAATTCTGAACACTCAAGAGATGAGCCATAGCAAAATGTTAATTGCCATTTTGAAGATGAAAATGAAGTAACAATATTGTTTTCACCACCTATTCCAAATACTGGAGTATTTTCCAAATTCTTTTTCACTGCTTTGTAATTTGGGACACAGAATTAAGTTCTTAACAATTATAATACCACAGGTCCATAACTCTAAGAAACAGCAATTTACTTTAGGGACCAGATTATGAAATTTTTCTATTTGTACTTTCTCTAGGAATTGTGATAATTAAAAGCAAAAACAAACCATTGTAAGTAACTGCTCTTAAAGTATTGACCTCTAAAGTATGAAAACAAGGAAGACTTTTCCTCAAGGTCAGAAAAAGAACATGAAAAGATTTGGTTTTAGAACTAAAGAATCAAACATGGGACTCCCTGGTGACGCAGGGATTAAAGTCTCAGTGTTACCAAGCTATCGCTAGCCACTGCAATATGAGTTTGATCCCTGGTCAGGGAACTAACCCATTTGGCACAGCAGACCTCTCCTGTCTTGCCTGCTGTTCCCTTCAGCAGTGTATCAGTAGATCAGTAGATCAGTGTATCAGTAGATCTGCTTGTTCTGCTCCCTACTCTGTCTCTGGTGAATCCTCTCACCCCCTGCACCTCTGGCCTACCCCAGTTCTTCTACACAAAAGTAAACAAAAATCTTAAGAAAAAAAAGAATCAATCTCAACTCCCTACCACTTACAATCCCCCCTTAATACTGAGTAGGTAACTCAAATGTTCAGAAGTCTTCAACTTTGTGGTAGTCGAGGGAAAGACTTTCCCAAGCTTTGCCATTCTATTAAGATGACTCACTCTTGGGTTTGTTGGTTCAACACAGCAGGCAAGAAAGACCAGCCTATATGAAAGGTCCCTAACACCAAGGGCCCGGAGTCCTCGAATGCCTTCTGTTTCATAGCCATCAACACCACTGACACGGGAATTAGTTTCTGCACGTGCTCCTGAAAGATAGAATTATAGGTTATGTCACAGTTCAAATACTGAAGGTGCTAAGAATAAAAATTGCTCAAATAAATGAAACCTGTAATTCCAGATTTCGTTTAGTCTTTAAAATGTTTCCAAACAGAACACCTTTTGTAGCAAAATCATTTTGTCTTTATTCTCATCATACTTCCTTGCTTACTGATTGGCAGTCAAAAATAAGACAAGGAAGATTTGAGAAGTCAGATACTCTGTAGTTCATTCAAGTAAAACAGAGAATTTGTTAAATTTGAGCCACAGAACACCAACCAGGAGTGCTAAGCTTAGAGACGTCAGGCACAACAATCAGTGTTCCTGTAAAGTCGCACTTGTCACCAGCTTGAGCTGACTCCACAGCTTCAGCTCTCAAGATCACTTCTAAACTGCGGGGGATACTCCCTCGAGGAAGCTCAGCTTGTGTCTCTTGAATTCGAACCTATAACAGACAACGAGAAGAAGGCTCTTTCAAATACCATGAAACCTAAATTAAATGCCAAACATTGACATATCATAAACCAACTTACCAAATGCAGACTTTTCACATGCACAAACATTCATCATAAAAATTCTCTACCCTAAATCTCCTTTCAATATGATATTACATCTTTAAAAAACCCTTCATTTTTTGGGGCCTCCTTGGTGGCGCAGAGGTTGAGCGCTGCGCTGTGGAGCTGTCGGCAGCTGTGATGAGAGTTCGACACCCGGCCAGGGAGAATCCCACATGGTGGGGCAGACCTCTCCTGCCTCACCCGCTGCTCCCCTCAGCAGTGTATTTCTGATTTGCCTGTTCTGCTCCCCGCTCTGTCTCTGGTGAACCCTCTTGCTGCCCCACACCTCTGGTCTGTACCCCAGCTTGTATGTATAAATAAATAAATCTTTATCCAGAGCCACTGCAGCATGAGTTCGATCCCCGGCCAGGGAGCTTCCCACATGGTGCAGCAGACCTCTCCTGTCTTCCCCGCAGCTCGCCTCTGCAGTGTATTTCAGTCAATATCCCTGTTCTGCTCCCCACTCTGTCTTTGGTGAATCCTCTCACCCCCTCATGCCTCTGGCCTACACCCCAGCTTGTATGCATAAATAAATCAATCTTTAAAAAAAAAAGAAAAATGATCAATACTTAATTGCATAAAATAATTCCACTACATTTTCTATTATTTCGGGCATTTTCAAATCACCCCAATTATCAGAAATGTTCCTTATTCACGATGCTTTGTTTTTTAAACCAAGATCCAATTCATACTTAGTATTTGGTAGTTACATCACATTCTTCCTAAAATAGAAAGTTTCTCTTACTCAAGCTGTTGGTATGTTTCTATAAACCAAACATCAGATTAGTATAAGAAAATTAAATAAGAACTAAAATTGGAGGACCTCCCTGGTGGCACAGGGGTTAAAGTATCAGCGCTATCAAGCTATTGTCAGCCACTGCAGCATGAGTTCGATCCCCAGACAGGGAACTGACCCACATGGCACAGCGGACCTCTCCTGTCTCGTCCGCTATTCCCCTTAACAGTGTATTTCAGTCCATTTGCCTGTTCTGCTCCCCAATTGTCTCTGGTGAACCCTTTTACCCCCTACACCTCTGGCCTACACCCCAGCTCTTATATGCATAAATAAACCTTTAAAAAAAAAAGAACCTAAACTGGAATTTAATATTAGTTACTTTAGTCTAATGTTCATTCCCCCCATGCTTGAGCTGCTTCAAGTTTTCTTTCCTCTTTACTAAGCCCTGTCAAGATTTTAAATTCTCCCTTTCTTCTTATTACTATCATCAATCAACTCTTACCTAGGTAACTACAATTGCCTAATAGTCTCTTGTTAACTACTACACACCACCATTCCATTAACACTTCTTTAAAAAACAGAAATTCAATTTCCCTAAAGTATATTCCTGTTATCAAAACAGGTCCATGCTTTTTAACCCAATATTTAAGGCTCTAACTACTTCCATGTTTCTTACCAAATCCTCTCTCAAATCTCTTAATTTGGTTGCTTTACTTCAATCATCACAATCCCCATTGCTCTTGATTAACATGTCCATTTCTCCCATTCTTTTATTCATGCCTTCCTCTTTCAACAACCTGAATTCTTAACATCAATGAGTCTCTACTTCTCTGAAGTTTTCTTAATCTAATTAATAATTATGATGACAGTAATAGCTACTCTTTTACATGCATTTTGGAATAGTCCAAAGGAACTTACAGTGTAAGTTATTAAACGCACATATAAACTGGTAATTGACATTTGCCCTGAGTTTTAGACATATATGTAGTCATATTTATTGACCCTTTGACTACATAAAAACTGACTTTAACATTGTCTAAGTAAGTTATTGCAAGGGACGAGAAGTGAATTATAGGGACAAGCCAAATCCCACCTAAACAAGTTAATACCTTTTGGAAATCAACAAATCTTGATTTATTTGTATCTAGCAAGAATCTCCTTCTGTTGGCACAAACTGGATTTCGGCAGATGTTTGGCTGTGTGTATTTGAACTGCTGTTCTACATCCTTAATCACTGTCTGACAGTCCAAGCACAGGAACGTTCCGCTCACAAGCTCTGGGTGAACTGGATGAGTTCGGACCACCTGCCCACTGATGCGAGTTAGCAAACCAATTCTGGATGAGGTGAGTTCTCGAATTCTGTTTAAAGACAGATGTCTCATTAGTAAATATTTTCCAACTAAGAAATTTTCCTTTTCAATAACAAGTTATCCAGAGATAAATTGTGCATTATAAAATCAAGAGACAATATGTTCTTTGGACTTTCCTATAAGAATGATTTGTAGTCAATGTGCCAATTCCTAAATCCTAAGTTACACAATGTATACACATCCACAACAAAATGAAGAAAACACAAAAAATTTAAACACAAAGAAATGAAGTTGCAATTACAAAACAGGTTGATCACTTTTTTGCTTTATGTGCAAATATATCTTTTGCTTATATACAGTTTCTAAGCATGTATATGTAGTTATGAGAAAAAAATTATATTCAGAAGTTGAAAAACAATTCCTTTACTTCACAAATCTTTTATATTCAATAATTAGGTAATTTCAGCAGTTTAAGTTTTCAAGGTAACATTTTAATTTCTAGTAAATTTATTCTCTAATTAATTGCTAAAAAGGAGCATTTAAAGGTTATGCCATTTAAGCTGACAAAAATCTCCCAAATTATTGAAATCCATGACTGTTCTCAGTTGTTTTATTTTCACCTGACAAACTATCCCCTTCCATTTCCCCTAAAAATTGTCTTTAAATATGATAATTTCTCAAAAATTGTTTCACTTACTTCTCACCCCATTTCCCTAGAACATTTCTCTAACGCTAAGTTTTTTGGATAAACAGGTATAAGTCTTTACAAATCTAAGAGTGTACCCTCCCAAGTTTTCTGGCAATTACATGATGCCTATAATATGTGCTGAATTCCTTTTTTTCCCCAAAGAAATGTTTCTTACTTGTGTCTGGTAGGTAACTCTTGGAAAGCAATATAAAAATCCTTGGCAAGAGGGATCTCTTTACGGTCTTTGACAAAAGTTTTCAAGGCCCGACAAAGGTAAGGGTAAACTCTGAAAAACAAAAGCAAAAATAAACAAATGAAAAAAAATTCACTGATCTTATAGTGGCCTACAAACACCTCCTTTATCCCCTGACAGTTGCTGCCATGAAATAATTTCATCCGATCACAAGTAAACCTTGGAATTTTTAACTATGCAGATACTTCTATTATCTACTGTAGGAGCCTCTTTCAAGCCTCTCTTATCCTACCACAAATAGATCTAAGACAAGAGAAACAACAAAAATAAAATGCTATACTTGAATATCTATTATCTTTAAAGAGTAGTTTAGCATCCATGCTGCATGCAGTCCATTCCTACCTAAAATGATTTTACCGAATAATCTAGGTCGCATACAGTTGAGCAAGGTAGTCTCCCATTTGGTGTAAAGGCCTAATATTTTTCTAGGTTTAATTCTTGACTGATAAGAAGTGGATTAAGGGTAGAGAAGGAATCTGTGTGAGCAAATTGGCAAAAATGCTCCATTTTACTGTTAAAATGTTTATGCTTTCATGACAGAAGTTCCCAATAGCTGCAGCAGCTTGGTTTGTATTTAAGCAAACCCAGTCCTCCAAAAAATTAGCTATTTTAGGAAACAGAAATGCTGCATGGCCTATGCATGACGTATGCGCATAGGTACTTCTACCACCAGTCCTGAATTTCTACCTTACTAGTTAGTGCACTTTTCCTGGCCACATACTTTCATAGTAAACTGCTGCTTTTCCCCCAACCACTCTTAATGGTCAGCTATGGCTAGAAACATTGAGATATGCCCTCGAACTCCCAGTCAGTTAGGTAAAGGAATAGAGTGTGTCTCCTTACTCCTAGGTCTTGTCTTGATTTCTTTGAAAACTGCACAAAAGTTTATTTTAACCTAATTTTATTTATATAGATTATCCTATTTATTTAATCTAAACACCTTTGTGAAAAAAAGTTTCTTGCTGTACACAATTAAAAAATGAAAGCCTACATTATTAAATATAATGTCTAACAGCGCAAAATATGTAATTCAACTATTTAAATGTTCTCAAGGGATTCTGTATGATAAGGAAAAATGTGATATCATTAAGTGAAAAGGCAGGATGCTCTATCTATGGTATTGATGGAGGAGATATAATGCAAAATAAGATCAAAACTAGACCCACACAAGAAAGTGGGGGTAGAAGAAATCAACATAACCATTAGCACATCCCTAAGTGCCAGCTCCTAAGTTACAAAGCATAGGTAGGCGGGAGACTGCAGACTCTAGGGCCAAAGATATGGAGATTAAGCCCATTATAGAATCTCTTTTCTAATTCTAGTTAGCCAGTAAACAGACAGCCATCCTCAAAGATGAGCCCCTCCCAACTGAAAGAAGGCTATATCAGTGCTATCCGGGAAAGAATTCGGGGTAGCCATTTCTCTGCCCACCTGTGCCTTTGCAGGTGCTTTCCTTTACCAACTCTGTCTCTCTGCAGGGCAGCCCTTTCTGACTGCTTGTGTCTGTGCAAGTGTCCTATATTTCTTTGCCCCTTTTCCTAATAAATCTGTTCTTTAAGTATAACTGAGTCTCTGTCTCAATGGAGAAACTTGTCACATGCCACTGAAGGGAGCTCTGGTGAAACCTTTCCCAGAGTGAACCCAAGGACCCCGCTCCACTCACAAATCCATCGACTCTAAAACGATATCAGTATGAGCTCTAAATTACATATATACAGAAATACACATCAAAACATGTTAGGAGAGCTTAAGTAAACTGCTTTTTGGATGTAAAATGGTTTTGGAAGTTTGTTGCCACATTCTAATGGTGCTTATGTAGGGGTGGCAGAATTATAAATGTATAAATGATTTTATTTTCTATGCTTTTCTCTATTTTCTAGAATAAACACATTATTTTATAATCAGAGAAAAAAACTTGAGCATTAAGGGAAGAACGTGTTATTGCTGTCAAGACATGCCTGATATAAAAACAAACACTTTCTCAAAACAATTGGAGGGGGAAGGAGATGAGGATGAAACAAAGTAAGTGATCCTTTTTACACTGGGGAAAGCTATAGAAAGCAAATGTTTCTGATATTTGCATGTGAAAAAAACTCAGCTCCGCAAATGCCTAAATAAAAGGCAGCACTAAAAATGATCACAAGTTGTACAGAAACACTTCTCTGACATCCTCCATCTGTGTCACAAATGAACACTTCAGTCAAAAAAGAGTTATCTCCCATGCCTATTTAAAGCAAAGCATACTAATATACCCATACCTATAGAACTCCTCTTGAATGGTGGTGGAAAGTTGCTGGTTAAATTGCTCCAGGTCCACAAAACTCACAACCAATGTGTTTCTCTCCGGACGAATTAACTCCTCTGCTAACTGCAAGTACTTGATTTCTCCATCGCTGTTCTGAAACCTACAGATACATACAAATCAAATTCAGTGGAAGAATTAGGCAATAAAGGAGAATCCAGATGCCTCATAATTCAGGGGAGTAAAGATGGTCAGCTTTTCAGAGAGATAGGCCCTTCTAAACTTGCCCTTTTCCTTTTGAAAATACTTTTTTTAAGAGCACTATTTCTCCTTCAGTGTGGAAGGACATCCCCATCAAAGAGAATCACTATCATGACTTCTAGTGCTTTATCAAAACCTCAGATGTGAGGTTCCTAGCCAAGCACCTGCAATTTTTATATTGTTGGAGCAGTCATTGTATCCCTGGGGGTTGCAGCTTTCTATAAGTTTGCTATAGCTGAACCAAAAAAGAAAGCATACGCAGATTTCTATCGAAATTCTGATTCCATGAAAGATTTTGAGGAGATGAGGAAGGCTCATTTTGAGGAGTGTGCAAAGTAATCTTGAAACATAAGGGATTTCTTTAGCTTGACTTCCATGGAAGTTTATCACTCATTTGTGTTTCTGAACTACGAAACATAAATATTTGGGCTAAGACTGTCTTTTGATAAATAAATGCTGTGGACAGTGAGGGGGAAAAAAAAAGAAAATATTAAAAAACAAACAACACAGATTAGGATATTACCTTATCTCGTAAGATTTCTGTGAAGATTAAATGAGAGAATTCCTATAAAGGGCTTTGCACAGAGCCCAGAAGAGAAAAATCAGGTCTTTGGATTTTAACCTGAATTTCCTGATTAGTGTTTTCTAACCCATACATGCTAACTATTCTTTTACTATTGTTACATACGATTAAGGTTGTATTAAAATCCAAAGATTCAACTCTAAAGGGAAAAGTGACAAGTTAATTGGTTTAAGAACCAGAATAAAACAAACAGAAACAAAGTTCTTCATTGCTGAATATCTCAGGAAAAAGGAAACATGCTCAAAGACTGTGCAAAGTAGAGAAGAGGACAGAGGAGGGAAAAAGCTCCATGTTTTTTCCTCCAAAACGAGCATCATACAAAAATTTTTTTAATGAGTTTTTTTTCCATACAAAAATTTTTGGTTTTGTTCTTTTAACATAATATGCAGATTACGTTTGAGATAAAATTGATTCTGCCTCCAAAAACAGCATTCTATTAAATTATTATTGAACATCTACTGGCAAAACACTATTCCAGAGGTACCCTATGGTTGACACTTTCATAGAAGATATTCCTACTAAAGACAAGACAACCTAAATGTCCCCTGGCGAATAAAAAAATGCCACCGAACTGTACACTTACACGAATTTTGTTATATAGGTTTCATCACAATTGAAAAAAGAGTTTCATAAGATATTCCGAAGTGTTTATTCTTCAGAGGCAATGGAGTTCATAATCTTAGAGCAGTGATATACCTGCACTAAGAAAAGTAACTAGTGCTAAAGGGGTGAGGGGATCAGAGACCAGGAGTCCAGAAAGCAACAAATCCAAACAAACAGTGGGGGAGAGGGGTGTTGGAAGGAAAGGAAAGGATGGGGCTACTTTTACAAAGAGCGAGGTTCCCCCGTCAAACTACAGAGCTCACTCCAGCACCTTCATCTCCACAGGCTGCCAGGGCCCACGGTGCCCCAACACCTGACCCCTGCCTGTCCGGTGCAATCAGGACTTTGCCACGATTCCAACGCCAGTGTGGCTCGCCCCGCCCACATGTGGACAAGCGACTACTCTTCACCGAGCCTCGGTGTGCGCACCAGAGTCAACACGGCCGCCAGCCTTACAGGCACTGAGGCCTGCCTGACTGCAGTACAGCGATCAGCACAGGGCACTGGGCACAGTCACATTTAACGAAGGGCGGGAGATAGGTTTTGCCCACAGGAAACCAGCCCTTCCCATCCCACGATCCTTGCGGTGAACCGACTAAGCCCCAAGAGGGGCTGTGGACCCCGCGACACTAGTTCCGAGCTCACGCCGGCCAGCTCCGGAAGCGGGGAGGGGCGACCCAGGAAGTTCCGTGAGGAGGGGCGCCCACCGACTTACTCCTCCAAGAAGTCCAGGAACAGTTTCTGGCACTTCTCGGCCACCTCGTCACGGACTTCCTGGTGCTGGCTGCCGACGCCAGGCTCCGCTGCTGCCGCGAGGTCCATGGCGGTCTAGAGCTGAGAGGCAGTGAGCGGCACACTCGACCGCCACAACTTGCTTTCCCCGGGACTCGACCGCTTTGCGCGCGCCACTGTCGCCCCACCCCTTTTTCCCCGCGGAGTGTTGAGCCAATCGTGGAGCAGGAGTTCCGGGATTTCGCGCCAAACCTGTCCAATGAGCGCGGCTTCTCCCGACGCCCCGCCTGTGAAGAGCGAATTTCGCGCCAAGCGCGGAGACCTCCGGAAGAAGTAGGGGGAGAGCTAGGAGCTGACGGCGTGGGGCTGCCTTTGCGCCTGCGCAGTGTGGCGCGTCGGGGGAAAATTCGGCCTCTGAAACTCTTAAAACGGTGGGATCTTTGTTTAGTGTTTTAAAAAAATGTTCTTCGGATCATTCTACTGCTATGAATTGAGCAGAAGTAAGAGTATGGAAGAGAAAAAGAATGAGACCCCTTGCTTGAACCGTTTAATTGGGAAAATAAGCTGTAAACCGCGGATGAAACTGTGAAAGAGCCAAATGAGAATGGTCTAGACTGTGCGGCAGGTAGGGGTGCGAAGGGTGACCGGGGATTAGCCCCGAAAAATTTCAGTGCTGCTGATGAATTCCTTGGCTTACGCCCTCATTTTCCTTCCTCAACACCCTATCCCTCCCTCTTCCCCAGCGTCTTTCCCGAAATTCATTCACTTGGTTTTTCTCCTAATTCTTTGACCATTCCCGTTTCCCTCTTTGTAGATTCCTCTACTGCAGTGAGTCCCTGAAATGCTCTGGTTCCATAGCCCTCTTTTCTCGTAAAGGAGTTGTCTTGGGCGATCCCCCGTCACTTCCTTGGCTTCAATTAATGTTAGGGTGCTGATGACTTCTAAAGGTGTATCACCAACAGTACTCTTCCCGGGGTGTCCAAGAAGAGTTTAAGAGAAGGCTTGGATCACGTCCATCTTTTAAAACTTTCAGTACATTAAAAAATGACTTTTATGCCAAACGGGGTGACCATAGTTATATTAATATATTTTTTAAAGATTTATTTATGTATACAAGAGCTGGGGTGTAGGACAGAAGTGTGGGGGTGGTGAGAGGAGTCACCAGAGACAAGAGTGGGGAGCAAAACAGGCAGATTGAAATACACTGCTGAGGGGAGCAGCCAGCCAGTCAGGAGAGGTCTTCTGCACCACGTAGGAAGCTCCCTGGCCAGGGGTTGAACTCCTGCTGCAGTGGCTGTGAAAGCTTCATAATGCTGGACTCAAACCCTTGCACCACCAGGGAGGTCCTGTACTAACATTTTTACACACACACACACACACACACACACACACACACACACACACACACACACCCTCTCACATTTATGGAGTTTATAAAAAATAATCACTGTAGAATGTTGCTGAGATTGTACATATTTCATTTGAAGAGTATGGGAACTCTTGTGGCCCTGTATCCTTCAGCCTCACCAGCTGCAGAACCTGCTGCTCACTGGGCATCTCTCTGTTCTCTCCCATTTTTCCTTCTTCCCTATCTCCTTCTATACGCCCCTTTGATTTCTCCTAACCAGAGTTCCATACACAAATGGCAAAAAGCAAAGAACAAGAGTGCAGGTTCCAGGCTAATTTTCAGCTTTGCCCACTGAGAAACTGGGGACTTCCTCTTCTCAACCCCCACACTTTAGAGGTCCTCTTTTCCTCCTCGTTCATACTATACCTCTGGATTAGAATAGTAGATGAGGTCTCTAAGTGAGGATTGTGGCGATACCAGAGATATACCTTCCATAGGAGGAGCTGGGTGTGCATGAAATAGCTCAAGGCTGTATCCCTGTGAGACAGTGTATGTCTGGGGTGGCCTGGCAGCTGAGACTGCAGGTATCCTGGGTTAATCATCTATCTACCTTTTATTATTAATCCCAGGAGACTCATCCTGTGCATAGCAGACTGGTGGGAGGGTAGAGGGTAGGCACTTACAAGCAGTTAGATGGCACCAAGAGGAATTTTTTCTGATCCAAATGCAAGTCTACCAAGTTATTCTGAAGCAATGAAGCAGAACAAACACAAAACCAAAAAGACCCATGCTCCTTCCTTTCAGCAGTTACGAAGTAGATTGTTTGAGCCTGATTATAGAAAGCGTTGGGTTGCTTAGTCTCTGGGAGGGAACAAGGATGGCCAGTCTGACACCTAGTATGACTTCAGCTCGGATGTCTAAGGGTATGGCATTGTGCATTTTGTTGTTGTATCTTTAAATGACAGTAACAAAGGACTGTAGTGCTCTCTGCTGCTCATGCTTCCTTTTGTGCTATGACTCAGTGTGGATTATTCTATTCTTCAGTGATCTGTGTGGGGTGTTCTGTACTGGGCAGCCAATTTGGTAGACAGAAATTTATAATCTTAGAAACATACAACCTAATGATGGAGGCAGGATATAAATATTCCACTCTAACCAAATACATAAAGTATAAGGAAAAAATGAAGGATTTTAATTAACATATTTTGTGTAGAATGAGATAATCTATTTAGGTAGAAAATAACATAGATTCTTATTTTATAGAAAATTACAGTTTTAACAACTGTCAGTAATACACATTCACTAAAGAAAATAAGAGATACAGATAAATAAAAAAATAGTAAAAACCACCCAAATTGTATCACACAAAATATTTAACATTTTGGTATTATACATATATATCCTTCCTTATGAAACATGGTATTGTATAATGTTTTTCTTTCAACTGAAAAATATATTATTAACATCTTTTTTAGTTGCTATATATATTTCAGTATTATTTTAATGGTTATCTAGATTGCTATAAAGTCCATCCATGTAGTATATTTTCACAAATCCAAGTCTTAAGGTAACTTTTTGATGAGGAATACTGAGTCAAATGGGGAAAACGTTCTCATATTCTTTTTTTTTTTTTTAAGATTTATTTATACAAGCTGGGGTACAGGCCAGAGGCATGGGGCGGCGAGAGGGTTCACCAGAGACAGAGTGGGGAGCAGAACAGGCAGATCAGAAATAATTACACTGCTGCTGGTGAAGCCTCTCACTGCTCCACACCTCTGGCCTGTACCCCAGCTGTATGTATAAATAAATAAATCTTTAAAAAAAAAAAGGAAAAGAAATACACTGCTGAGGGGAGCAGCGGGCGAGGCAGGAGAGGTCTGCTGCACCATGTGGGATTCTCCCGGGCTGGGCGTCAAACCCGCATTGCGTGCTGCTGACAGATCCACAGCGCAGCGCTCAACCGCTGCGCCACCAGGGAGGCCCCGTTCTAATATTCTTGATATATGTTATTTACTAGTTATCTTGTGTCAAACATTTCCCCTTTGCCATGGCATCTAACAGTTGCCCTCCATCCTGCTGCTGATCAGTTCAGTTAAATCTGCCAATATTGTGACTCTTATTAGATTGCTGGTTTGTGGCATGAGGAGCCTAAAGTGCCACGGCAGCAGCTGTTGTTTCATGTTTCAAGGGACTCTACTCTGTCTCCTGGTGGAGGTGTTAACTCTCTGGGAATCAGGACCTCTAGATCCAGAATCTCAGGCTATAGGGCACGAATCTCCCCACTGGATCAATTAAAGAAATGTGGAGTAGGGCCACTCCTTCCAACTCTTGTATCTTGGACCCTTATATTGAACTTAGCAGACATCATACATCTTACTTACCATAGTTGGTGATTTAAGGCATATACCATATTCCAGAGGGGTCACCCCTTCTTGCCCAATAATGTCTCCGAGCTAGTGGCTTGGGTTAGCTTTTGAAATATCCACACATCATTCATTAAGGCTTAAAACTTCTGGGTGGTGCAGAATGTATTACTATCTGTCTCAGGAACTCAGCTGCATTGGGAAAGAGCTAAGTTGTTAAGTGTCAGAACAGCTAATTAAAGCAACAAGCCACAAATGAAAATGGTAAGGCTTTAATTATTGTGATGCTACAAGAATGAAGTTAGTCTCTATCTTTCCCGCTTCTGACTAATCAGTCTAGACATTTACTGGTGCCCACAAATGTATGTTGTCTTACCTTGGGCCCCAGTCTTTCCATATAAAATAGATAGCCAGAGGCAATGATAGGATTTCAAGACTCAAGTCCACCCTTGAGTGGAAGTAGCCATGTGCCAAGTAGGCCCAAATATGAACCAACATGTTTTCTTCTTATTAGCTCGTCTTTCTTTTAAAGATTTTTTTCTTTTTTTTTTTGTGTGTGTGTGTACGAGAAATGGGATGTATGACAAAGGTGCAGGGGATAAGAAGATTCACCAGAGACAGAGTGGGGAACAGAACAGATGGATTTACTGAAATACACTAAGGGGAGCAACGGGCGAGACAGGAGAGGTCTACTGCGCCATATGTGGTTTAGCTCCCTGGCCCGGGATTGAACTCAGGCTTTCACGGTGATAGCGCTGAGACTTAACCCCTAAGCCAACAGGGAGGCCCCATTATTAGCTGGTCTTAAGGAAGTGTCTTTTGCCCCCACTATCCCTCTACATAGCTGTAAGTTTGAGCTGAGGACAAACACTTAAGCAACAGTGGTAACGAAAGGACTCTGGAAGTTCTAATTATCCAGTTTACTTGGACCCTTTCTTATGTGTTCCCAGTTTCAGATGCATCAACCACTGTCTTACAGTGGGTTTGGTGGCTCTAATAGAATCCCTTTGGCCACATGATGTTCTTTAGTCAGATGCTCCTTTTTACTAGGGCCCTATATCATGCCAGGGCTGTTTTTGAATGGTAGATACTTCTCTGTTGCAGATGGCATAAGCTAAGTGGTCTATGTAGTGTCGGGAGCGCGCCCGGGCCGCACCACCCAGCCGCGGAAATCCCCACCCGGCAGCTGCTGAGGGCATGGACACCTCGTGCCTCCGCTTGTGCGCTGGGGTGTGTACGTGGACAGAGTGCGGATTGGACGCTTGCACTGACATTTACCATGATTGGCTACGTGAGACCTGACCTTTATGGTGATTGGCTCGCTAAATGTATAAATGTAGAGGGATCCCGGAGGGGGGAAGAAGAAAGAAGAATAGAAGAATAAAAACTGCAGGTTTGCTGAAAGATTGCTGCCCCCTGTCGTCCTTGCTGATCAAGCGCGCGACAAGTGGTGCCGAAACCTGGGAACTTCTCGGACATTTCGCAGCAACGATCAGGTAAGAGTACTTGTTAAGCTGTACTTGTTAAGCTGCCCGGAGGCAGGGCTGTCTAAAGACAGGGGAAGCTCCGTAAAGGACAAGCAAGGTTCCGGAAGGACTATCTTTTCTTTTTCACCATGGGATCTGTATCCACTAAGATAAAAATGGAGATGGCCTTATAGGAGCTACTAAAGGCTAATGGGACCCCGTTGAAAAAATAAGGTCGCCCGCTTGTTCTTGCGGGAGGTGGAAAAAAGGGCCCCGTGGTTCCTTGAGGAAGGGCTGTTAAATATCCCTCAGTGGGAGCACCTGGGCAGGTGTCTTAATGACCAGCCTGGTGTTCAACCTGGAATACAAGCAGTATGGGCCCTAGTAAAAACTTGCCTCGTACTTCCCACTCCCCGTTTGAAGGAGCCCCTAGACTCGGGAAAA
>PVIJ01022828.1:0-15374 GCA_004024925.1 Scalopus aquaticus
AAGGGCACAAAATGGAATAGAAAAGAACACAAGGGACCATGGAGATGGATCAGGGGTGAATTGGTGGTGGGCTACCCTAGGGGAATGCAAAATGTAAAAGACATAAATAACAATAAAAATATATATTAAAAAAAAAATTCTTTTCAACAGAATAATTGTTTACTATTCTGTTG
The DNA here is from genome assembly GCA_004024925.1 of Scalopus aquaticus. Lineage (NCBI taxonomy): Eukaryota > Metazoa > Chordata > Mammalia > Eulipotyphla > Talpidae > Scalopus > Scalopus aquaticus. The sequence continues at coordinate 174 of PVIJ01022828.1, forward strand.
TTTATTAAAAACAAGATAACAGGATCAAGATGGAGTCACTTATGCTAAGTCCATGTCACCAAAGCAAGACTTAATTACAGTTTCAACTGTCTCAGAAATGGAATCTCCACCCCCATCAATCAGGAAAGCCCAATCAGCTATGGTTAGGCCACCGTTCTGTTACTATCCCTAACAGAAAGTAACCTCCAATAACCAACCTATGTTTTTTGTCTAGAATAACTTCCTTGTTTCTGCTCCCTCCTGCCTATAAAAAGTCTTTCACTTTGTGCAGCTCTCAAAAAATCTTTTATATCTGCTGGAATGGATACTGCCTTATTCATAAATCATTGAATGAAGCCAATGAGATCTCTAAAATGTACTCAGTTGAATTTTCTTTTTGTAACAGAGCTAAGAAGTAGATTAAGCCAATAGCTAATGAATAATTGGATCAAGTACACAAAGTACTTTCTATGGGCTTAGGAGAAAGACACATGTCTGAACACAAAGGCACTTATATTTTGGTGAAAGAGCTATGAAAAGCAAACAAGTAATAGAAAATCCCCACTTTCTCTTTCCCCTACCTTCGATAAATTCCCCTCATCCTAAGAATGTACGGGTCCATCAATTCTGACCTACTTAATGTCCATACATGAGGAAAACTGTATGCAGAAATAAACAAGGAGAGATAGCAGCATGGATCCAGAGATTTCCAAAGAGAGTCTGGAGACTCCTCTTGAAGAATCTTTGTGAGTGTCCCTTAATTGCAAGTTCAATATCATAGGAAGTCCAACAGCAGACTAGAAGCACACCATCCCCTTGGGTAGTTCCAAGACAGCAGATTGGTATGAACAGAGGAGGCAGGAGAGAGTTGCAAGGAGGGAATTATTTGGCCCTTAGTTTTCGAAGTTAATATTAGAGAGAAAATAAGTCTTTATTGTGACCGCCACCAACACCATTGCCAACAGCCTTAGCAGCAACAAATTCACACACTGAAACCTTTACCAAGTTTCAAGCAGCTACATAATCGGTGGGATGATTTTGAATATATCTGCTTACTTCAGACAAAATGATATGGGATGTAAAAAACATCAGCCAAAACATTTTAAATGTACTTAACTGGACAATTTCCAATCATCTGCAAACAAGTTTTCTAAGTTCTAATAAAATAAAATGACCAGACACTTTATAAAGATATGAATCTCTGTAGCATGTTTCAATCCATTTATTATGATTGAAAACATACCTTTGCTGTTTCTCATGATTTTATTCATTTATTGGTTATTGTACATATCTTACAAGATATGTAATCAATCTTTAGCTTTAATGTAAAACCCAGAATTGAGTCAGTAGTAATCTTTTAAATTATAACATTGTTCAGAAGGAAAATATGGACATCTTTGTATTATTTTATCTCAAGATTTTTCCACATTGTCCTGTATAAATTTTAGAGTATCCATACATTGAAAGAGATTCCTGGTTCTTAGTTTGGGTAATCATTAAGTGACTTTGAAAGTTGCAGATTCCACAATATAAACATGACTTTCAAGATTCATGCATTTCAGATTACTTTGCCATCACTAAATTTTATACAGGTTGATCATGAATATTCATTCATTCAAGAAAACTATTTTGGAGCATGAATTATGCTCCAGTCATTTAATAGAAGTTGGGAATGTATATTTGAATGACACTGTCACTGTTTTCAAGAAGATAACATCTATTTAGGGAGTTAGCAGTTACAGTGCACAAACAAGAGGTGACTTGGAAAATAACTCAGACAGAGACCACAGCAATGAGGAGACAGACCAGCAAACTATGCAGGAACATATAGACTGTGGCCTGGGCTCAATCCAAAATTTCCAAGCATTTGAAACAAGAACATGGAATCACTTAGAAATAGTCTGGGAAGTCATAGCAGCAGACAAAGCAACACACCATCCCCCTGACAGCCCCAACATGAAGGGGAGGTAGGGAAGAGTGGTAGTGAAGGAAGATTTGGGTAGCAAAGAAAAAGGGAGGTTTATGAGCCTTGTGCTTTTCTCCCCCAAATCAAAGTCCTTCTTTGGTCAAACTTCGTTTTCTTTACTGATCATATCTACTTCCCGCTAATGTAGGCACTTGAAAAACTATTCTCACTGCTTTAAGTGAGCAATGAAGAAAAGGATTGTGGAGTCTGGAGGCTGGCTGATTGGATTAGGTACTGAGGAATCACACCCTATCATAATAGAGGAGAAAACCAAAAAGGGAGGTTCCCATCTACTCCTAAATATCTGTGTCAAAATCCTCCCCAAATACGAAGTTAGGGGACCAGCAAGAATATAGACAGCCCTGTGGGACACCTACAAAAGCAGAGAGATGAGATTTGGGATAAGGAAAAGCAAAGAGATAGCAAAATGTCTAGGATACACCTAACCAGCTCTTTGTCCAGCATTTCTTTTCCTGTTGCGATCCCTACTTCCTCATAAAAACCTATTCTCCTGAAGGTTTCTACTGCGGTCACATATAAAACATTACTACGTTTTCTGAGCCAGCAGTATGTGTTATTTAAACCTCAAACTTAGTGGAGAGGTTCTCTGTTCTCCTATAATGGATTTTTTTTTCACCTTCCTCTTCACCAGGACTCCAGAGGAGAATGCCGGTTGACGTAATCCACACTCCAATGGCTGCTTTTTAGACTCACCTGGAAAGATGGGTGATAGCCCATCCTCCAGAGATCCTGATTTAATTGCCCTGAGCTGTGGTTTGAAGCTTCTGTTACTTGCAACCAAAAGCATCTAATTTGATCAGTATAGTATCACCTATGCCCTAGGAACAAACCTCAACATTTCAGGGGTTAAAGCCATCTAAAGTTTATTTTTCACCTTAAATCTCATGCAGACTATATAATCTGCCTCTGTTTTGTAGTTAAACCAAGAGGGATACATTCCTTCCATAGTGGAAGTATATGATGGGAGAAGTGTATGATTTCATGTGTCAACTGGGTTGAGTTATGTTGCTTAGCTGTGTGGCCAAATACTAATGGTGCTAGGAAGGTATATGAAACAGATGATTGACATTTACAAAATCATTTCATTTGAGTTAAAGGAAATTGCCCTCTATCATATGGGTGGTTCTCAGCCAACCAGGAGAAGGTCTAAAGAGCAAAAAAGTGAGGATTCCTGGAGAAAAAAAAGGAATTTTTGGCTCAAGACAGTAACATAGAAATCCTGTTGAGTTTTCAGCTTGCCAGCCTGCCCTACAGATTTCAGATTTGCTTGCCACATCCATGTGAGAGCCGATTCCTTTCTCTTTCTCTCTTTACATACACATACACACACACGTATATGTATAATGATACAGATCTATAGATACACAAGATATGTATGTATACACATAAAATTTATCATAATAAATTATATGGTATTTATATCATTTATCATCATATATGTTATTTATAATATTGCCTGCCTTATGGCCAAAAAGCAATATAATTCAGAGGAGTAAGCATGACTTTGCAATTTACTAGCTGCGTGGACCCGCTTAAGTCCTCAGTCTACATTCTGCTAAAGGGAGAACGATGATGACCCGCTGGGGCCTGAGAGCCTTAAGCGAGATGGTTTGTGTGAAATACCTGGTAGTTATTCAGCAAACATTGGTTTAGAATTCCTGATTATAAATGAAGGCAAAGTCAGCCGAAATTAGGTGAATCCCAAGGCCGACCAAAATGGTAGATCAGGGCCTTGTGAAGATTCTCCTTGCTGGTCTGTGGTGTCTCCATGGCTCACTGGTGTCTTGGGCTAGATGAACATTTTCTCCTGACATTTTCTTTTTCCAATGGAAGCACACCTTCCCCTTGCTAATACAACGGCATTATATCCAAGCGGACACTGGCATCTCCGTGGTCTCCAGAAACACGGGCAGCGGGCTTCCCCTAGATGTCCATTCCCCATAAGATCTGCTCTCTTGAGGCCTTGAGTCAACTTAGGGAGGGCCGCAGGGGAGGTGGGAGGAGGGGTGATGGCATTTGCACTAGTCCTGGGCCTCGGTTTCCCCCCACAGTCAGGACACAAGGAGCAGGTGGAGTCCATTGAAAATGGCTCTGAGGGGGCTTCCCTGGTGGCGCAGCGGTTAAGCACTGCTGTGGAGCTGTCGGCAGCAGCGACGCGAGTTTGAAGCGCAGCCGGGGAGATTCCCACAGGGCGCGGCAGACCTCTCCTGCCTCGCCCGCTGCTCCCCTCAGCAGTGTGTTTCCGTCCATTTGCCTGTGCTGCTCCCCACTCTGTCTCTGGTGAACCCTCTCGCCGCCCCACACCTCTGGCCTGTACCCCAGCTTGTATGCATAAATAAATCAATCTTAAAAAAAAAAGAAAGAAAATGGCTCCAAGGACCGACTATGTCCAGAAACATCGGGGAGGGCGGGACAGCGGCGAGGGGAGGGGCATGGCCCTGGGCTCTTGGCCTCCACTGACATTCCTTTAAATCCTTTCTAAAAATCAAAGAAACAAGAGAAAAAGTAATTTTGTGGGACAAAAGCTACTGCTTTCAATTATCCCATGGCAGGAAAGACAAAAGCAAGAAATTCATTCCTGGATTTTGCCAAATCACAGAAAAGCACATGAGAAGGAGAGTGCCATTCCCAAGGGGCATTAGAGAAAACATGGGCATGAATGAAATTTAAGCCTGAATGCTAACATCTGTGGAATTTTTACTTAGAGGAGGCAAAAAGAAAGGAAAAAAAGATTAGGACCTCCAGCATCTGAAAGACTCGGTTAATAAAAATAATAAGTATTTACCGCAGCTTGGGGACTCGAGCGCCGCTCCCACACCACACGTCACAGACCCCGAAACGTCGGCCGCCCCGACAAACGGCGATGTTGAGTCCAAGCCGAATGAACAGAAGGTGCCACGGGTGTGGTTTTTGCCTTCCCGGCCGTCTTTCGTCCCACGTCCGCTTCAGAAACCTTTCAGGAGAGCCTCCTTGCCACATGGTAGGTGGGGCTGCCTCGCCCCGGTCGCAGCCTTTTCCCCCCAGGAGGTGCTGCTCAACCAGGCCTGGCAGGCGGGTTGGAGGCAGCCTCAGCCGCAGTGGGCTGCCCAGAAAAGGCACAGAACTCACAGGGCCAGTGAGCGCTTCCCTGTGGGTGACTCTGCAAGGAGAGGGGAGCGTCTCGTCTAGGGAACACCAAGGCTGAGGCCATGAGCCCTGCAGGGCAGGGGCCGGCTTTGCTATTGCCTGGGGGCATGGGTGCCCGCAAGGCTGGCAGCAGTTCTCTGAGCTGGGCAGGCAGGGAAGGAGGAGTCCTGGAGCCTTCGGGGACTGTTTCGGGATTTTAATTATCTTTCCGCAGCATTTGTAGAGCGACAACCAGGGACCAGGGATGGGCAGGTCGGGGGATTGGGGTTCAGGAGGCTGCAGGCCTCCCAGCCCCCCCGCAAATCTTCACTGTCCTGGGCTCTCCATAGTCTCTCTGCTGCACCCCACTCACCGTCGCCGGGCCCCACGCTCTGTTCTCTGCTCTCTGGCTCACTCTGCTCTTAAAGCCTCCGCCTCCAGGCCCAGGGGCGCCCACTCACGCCCGCCCACACCCTACTTTAGGTGCCACCATCGGGCATGCGCAGGACCGCAGGGATCTATCATTGATGCTAATGAGTGAGTCCAGGGCAAGTTAGGGTTAATTAGGCAGCTTCAGGGACAGTCAGGTAAGGACTTCGGAGATGAAGATAAGGGCAGTAAATTCTGCCAACTAGACATACTCCAGAGACAGGTCAGAGGCCCAGGGAAGCTAGTGGGGACAGATAATTTCAAGGCTAAAATTTAATCGGGACAGTAAATGTTGGCAGACCTTAAAAGAAAAGAAAATGGGCACATCTGCCTGGAGGAGGATAGCCACTCGGAGAAAGAGCCCATCACAAAATAGAACAATGAGCTTATAGAATAGAGAAAAAAAGGTTTTTAATTACCCCTGGGCATAGGCCTATAGTGGACCCCTCCTTGGCAACTTTGCCTTGGAGTCTTTGCTTTTGTTCTTTCCTTTCCAAATAAACTGTTTCTTACTTTCTTGAATAAAGATTTGCTTCTCTTTGCTTACTTATCTAAAAGTCTGCAAATTCCTTTTTACTGCTCCGTGAGACAAGAAACTGGGGGTTGAAGGGTTAACAGCGCATACCAGCTTCATGGTGGAAGGGCAGAAAAACCTGACAACCTCATTTACACCGCATGGCCTTAACACTTTGTGCGCCCGCCAGTGCCCTTTCCCCTTTCGATGTACCAGCCCTTGGGGCCGGCCATTTTCTGTGCCACCGCATGAATGGTAGAAGCATTCACTAAAACACACACAAGTCCTGAATGACTGGATATTAAAAAAACTGTAATATCTCTCATAAAACACCTCACACTTTCACCAAAGCAATGTGTAAAGCTTCTAGACTGAGCACGATCAAAGAAATAGCTCCTAATAGTTCCAAGTAAATCCACCGTGGCGTGAAAAACCGGAGACTAGATGAACACATATTAATACGTGAGCGGCCACCTGCTACTGGTGACAAAAAAACACGTACTCATACGTGAGCGGACCACAAAGTGCTAAGTAGGGGCTGGAGCTGGAGGGGGACGTGGGTGCACACGCATACAGCTAAGAGGCAGAGACCCAGAGAGAGCTGTGGCACAGGGTCGGCAAACCCAGACCTGTGGACCCAGAAGGCTGAGGCCGATGAGGCCGGTGGGGGAGGAGGGAGGACTGGGGGACATACTCCTCAAACTCAGATCTACTCTGCCTCCGGGGCATCCTTGGGGCAGCCAGGATACTGGAACTCAGGGGCAAAGCAACTACCTGAGGACAGGAGGGGGTTGGGGAAAAGAATGAGGCAAAAGGCAAAAGGAAGGACGCATTCCTCAAATTGAAAAGAAATCAAACAGCAACTGGGGGGAGGAGGAGAGTGTATATTTATGCAAATGAAACTAAAAATTGAAATGTCTCCTATGACTTTAGTTGTCTACTTTAACCATTCTTTTTTTAAAAAAAAGATTTATTTATTTATGCATACAAGAACTGGGGTGTAGGCTAGTGGTGTGGGGGTGAGAAGATTCCCCAGAGACAGAGTGGGGAGCAGAACAGGCAGACAGACTGAAATCCACTGCTGAGGGGAGCAGCGGGGAGAGAGGAGAGGTCTGCTGCACCCTGTGGGAAGCTCCCTGGCTGGGGATCGAACTCGTGCTGCAGTGGCTGCAATAGCTTCATAGTGCTGAGTCTTAGCCCCTTGTGCCACCAGGGAGGCCCTACTTTAACCATTCTTATAATGAAAGGGAAGGGAGGATAAAAGAAAAATGAGCAGATCTGGGGCCAAATTTTACTGCTACCATGTGTTAATTAGAACAGGTTATTTAAACTAACTTTCAGGCTTCACTTTGTCCATATGGCTATTGAGGCTAATAATGCCCCCGACAGCTCCACTGAGGAGTCAATGGCAGTGGGTTTGGGAGGTGCTCAGCCCTGCGCCCCCGGGCAGCAGCCCTGCAGGTGTTCCTCTGCATCCGTGTCCCCTTCCCCCAGGCTCGCGCTGTGTCCAGGGCCCAGGGCAGTTCTGCTCAGCTGCAAACTCCTGCCCTGACTCTGATGTCCATCAAGCCGGAGGCACACGCATCCGACCTCAGGGGTGTGCATTAAAAATGGCAGCTGCGGAGGCCAGGAGGCTGCCGGCTTCTTCTGGAAAGGGGCAGGAGGCGGATGGGCTGGTCCCGTCCAGGTAGAAGCCCCCTGGCAGGCCAGACTCACCTTTATTAGGGCGGTTGTTAAACAGCTACCGCTTTCATGTTCGCATCAAGCATCTCACGAGGCTTAAGTGGAATTGCAGAGTGAGAACCATCCAGAGCAAATAGCTCTTTTCCAAAACCATATGCTGGGCCGCAGGCCAAACAGCAGGACCCATGCCTGCCTGTGATCTCCTTGAATCAGCTGCCAGTGGCTTTGCAGCCCTGCTCCCCAGGTTTCTGGTAAAGCAGCTTAAGTCTTCAAAGATGCTGTGACTATACAGAGACAAAGGAATGGCAGGTTGGCCAAAACACTTGCCAGGATGGGAGGGTGGTTACCCCTCCACACACAGCTGCTTCAAGATACAGGTCTTCTTGAATGCCAGGAAGGAGAGGGTGCCCAGCAGAGAGAGGAATGGGCGGTGTGCCCTTTAAGAACTGGTACTTCTCATTTCAAAAATAGTACATTGCTTATTGGAGAAAACTTAAGAACCATGTGCTAGTCAAGGCCGTTAAGTTTCTCAACAAACAAATTCAAAAGCCTACCGAATTAATGGAATAAAAATGCATTTCTCATTCCTACAAAGATGAATAAAGATGCTCCAGGGTGGCTGGGGAGTGGCTTTGTGGGGTGACCCCTGCCGGCAAGGCGCAGAGCAGTTTCTCTGTCGATTCGGGCAGACAGGTAAGAAGAGCCCTGGAGCCCTCGGTGGCTTTTTCAGGCTTTTAATGTCCTTTCTGCACTATTTGTAGAGAGGCGACCGGGGCAGGGCTGGGGGGGGTGGGTGGGAAACCGGGAGGCAGCAGGCCCCCCAGCCCCCAGTGAATCTTCACTCTCTCTGGGCTCTCCGTGCTCTCTCCGCTGCACCCCGCTGTGTGGTCCTCTGCCTCCGCACTGTTGTCTGCTCTCTCTGCTGACTTTGCTCTTACATGTGCCACCTCCAGGCCCAGGTGTGCCCACTCACGCACACCCACGCCCTATTCCAAGTGCCGCCATCAGGCATGCGTGAAAGACCGCAGGGGCCTATCATTGGTGCTAATGGCAGGAGGGCAGAAAAACCTGATAACTTCATTTACCCTACAATGGCCCTTTCCCATTAATCCAGACACATTATCTTTCTGTAACTGCAGAGAACTCCCCTGGCTTGTAAGTAAATGTTCACCAGGAAACTAAAGGGCAAAATGTGCCATAAATAACCTGGGTTTCCTTGTGCTCCCCTATCCGTCCCAGTGGGACAAAAACCACAGGGATTATGACTTGTGCTACCAAAAACTCTCTTTGAATTCTTGACTTGTCCAATCCTTTTTGGAAAGGTTTGGCAGATGCTCTGCATGCAAATCTAGAAACCTGAATCTCTGACTGGGCGTTGGAAATAGTCTGAGTATCACGATGGAATTACAGTCCCGCAGCCACGGCTAACACTCTCTTTGGGTTCAAAGATCCATTGCACAATCTAATGAAGGCTTCTCCGTGGCCTGTTTCTAGAAAAGTGCAAATATGTGTGTACGTGTCCACATATGCAGTTTTTTAAATATTAAATATCGAACATGATCCTGGCACCAATGACTCAGAGGTCTTCTAGAGGTTCCCTGCAGGACCAAACACTAGCTCTTTACTTGCTGGATTGTGGGAACATCTGGAGGAGTTGAAACCAATATGGAAGCATTTGGATATTTTTACCACCCAATAAATACTCACTGCTATAAACCACTTAACAGCAGACTTGCAGATACATGTAATATTTTACATGCAGGTTTAGGGAATGCAGGGACCTCTTAAAGGTTCATCAATACCAAATAAAGAACCCATTTATTATTGCATTTTCTTTTTTTTTTTTTTTGAAGATTCATTTATCTATACATACAAGCTGGGGTACAGGCCAGAGGCGCGGGGCGGCGAGAGGATTCACCAGAGACAGAGTGGGGAGCAGAACAGGCCGATCAGAAATACACTGCTGAGGGGAGCAGCGGGTGAGGCAGGAGAGGTCTGCCGCACCACGTGGGATTCTCCCCAGCCGGGCGTCGAACTCACATCGTGCGCTGCTGACAGCTCCACAGTGCAGCGCTCAACTGCTGCGCCAGCAGGGAGGCCCTATTATTGCATTTTCTATCTGGAAATAAAATTCAACAAAATCCACCAGGCCATATGATTTAGATGCAATCACTTTATCTCTTAAGATGTTTGCACCTGCTCTTAAATAAATAAGTCTCACCTCCTATCTACAACCCCTTTCATTTTGTCAATTACTTGTGAGTGCCTGCACCTCGAAGCTGCTTGCTTGATTGTTTAAAAAGTTCACATGTTGCGTCCTCCAACCCTTTAATGGAGCTAACAAGGTATAAAGTCAGGCATTGCCATGAGCTAAAAACTTGTTTTGCAGTCGTGGGGGAGCTAGCGGGGAGCTGGCAACCACAGTCCGTGGAACAGCCTTCCCTGGGCTTGAACATTGTGCTGAGTCATCCTCAGGCCTCCGTGATGCCAAGCAAAGCAATTCCAATGTCTTTACAGCCTCCTCTTTGGTGCCATTTGCAAGATGAAATTGATTAGCAAAAATCTGGGCCTGGAACTCTTGGAAAGATTCTGACCAAAGTGAAATGAGAGAAAGCATTTTTTTCACCAACAGACTATCTGCCCTCATCCACTCATGCATTCCCTCCAGACCTACAGCTCAGAGCATCCCGCTTCTTTCTCCTCGCCCCTCCACTGTTCAGGCTGCATTGGCTATCCCACATCCGCTGGGAATCCGAGGTCACAAGCTGCTCCATTTTATTCTGTGTGCACGGCACCCCGGAGGTATGCGATGCAGTGATACCCGCAGCAGCTTTCTCAAACGCTTGTCAGGATTTCCCAGCCTGTCCAACCTGGAAACTGCCAAGTTCCCCACCTTCTTCAGGTCCAACAAATGTCCCCACTCTCTGCTTCTACAGTTTCAGTCTTAACTATCTCTGAGCCCATCATTCCTTGGTGTATACATCTCCCAGATAGATTTTTCTGCATGAGTTATCTCCAGCCATTGCTGGGAATGAGGGGGAAGAAAGTGGCAGATCTTGCAAGAGCAGAGGTGAACACAGGGTGAGAGGTGGGGAGCTGGGAGGTGATGCACGTGGGCACTTGAGGGTCTGCTCAGGTGTCCCGTGATGGCAAGCCGGAAGGTATCTGGCACAGATGTGGTAAGACAGTGATGCCCCCATGCTGGCACGGAGCTTTCTAGACAATGTTTTGCCTCTGGCCATCCTTGTACTACTTCCCCCACTTTCACTCAAGGACACGGCTAAGTTTTGCAAGGATCTGGAAATGAACTGGGGATAGACATCTGTGAACAAGGATGTAGATTCCTGTATGATCACTTTGCTGATGAGTATGGAGACTTTAATGTGCTCTGCCTTTGTACATTTCTGAGAAAAATTTTTAAATATTTGCATAGAAGAACTGGGGTGTAGCCCAGAGGTGCAGGGGGTGAGAGGATTCACCAGAGACAGAGTGGGGAGCAGAACAGGCGGATCGACTGAAGTACACTGCTGAGGGGAGCAGCGGGGAGACAGGAGAGGTCTGCTGCGCCATGTGGGAAGCTCCCTGGCCGGGGATCGAACTCAGGCCATAGCGGTGACCAAGCTGAGACTTAACCCCTAGGCCACCAAGGAGGCCCCTCTTCTGTGAGAAATTTAAGCTGTGCACGAACATCATTTTTCTTAGACTCTTGGATGAAACCAGAACTACCGGAAACAGAGAAAAGAGGACTTTCCTGTGATCGTTCTTTCCATGTGACCAGTTGTATGTACATCAGCTCTTGCCTTCAGGCTCAATAAGGAGCTTCTCAAACCCTGGGGGAGGGGGCACGCTTTTCCCCAGCAGAAAAGCAAATGAGAGCAAGATCAGCGACAAGTGCCCTGCGTGCCTGTGAAGAAAGCCTTCTTGGGGTAATGTCCAGGGTGATGCTGGTGCTAGAAAGGCGTCAAGAAGTGTGACATCCCGGGGCCTCCCTGGTGGCACAATGGATTAAGCGCAGCGCTGTGGAGGTGTTGGCGGCTGCGGCGCGAGTTCGAAGCCCGACCAGGGAGATTCCCACATGGCACAGCAGACCTCTCCTGCCTCACCCGCTGCTCCCCTCAGCAGTGTATTCTGGTCAACCTGCCTGTTCTGCTCCCCGCTCTGTCTGTGGTGAACACTCTCACCGCCCCACACCTCTGGCCTGCACCCCAGCTTGTATGCAAAAATAAATAAATCATAAAAAAAAAGAAAAAGAAGTGTGACATTTCTTCATGAATGGAAACAGTCACGAGCAGGCGGAGGCCATGGAACGGATAGGACCCTGGCCCTTCCACGGGCCTCCTGGGGCTATTTCAGGACTTACAGGAAGGAGAAGGAGGCTTCCAACAGGAAGCGGAGTTGGCAGCTCAAGAACACAGTGTAGTTAGCCTCATCGGTGTCTTTCATTAAAATTTCAGAAAGCAACTATTTCAAAGGCATAAGAAGCCAGATGGAAAGCAGGTTCTGATTTTACAAACATTGAAAATTTACTATATGCCAGGCCTTTCGTGAATATTATCTCATTTTATTCTAGCAATAACCTGAGAAGAGATAGGCTGTTCTCATTCTCTGAAGCAGCCAAAATGCTGGAAGCAAATTTCTATGTATTCCTATTTAAAATTAAGTATGATTTACATGCAATACAATTCAGCTAGATTCAGTAAAAGTCTCATGAGTGTGGACAATTATATACCCAAAAAACTACCTTCTTATCCAAGATAGAAACCATTTTCATTACACCAGAAAATTTTCTGATGCTCTTTCCAAAAACCCTCCCACAAATGCCAACCATTCTTCATATTTCTATTACCATGCATTAGTTTTGTCTATTAAATTAAATTTCTAGGTCTTCCACAACAAAGTACCACAGACTCGATGGCTTACACAAAACAGAGTTAATTATCCCACAATTCTGGAGGCCAGAAGTCCAAGGTCACAAAAGGAGAAACTCCTACTGAAGTAGAAATTAGAATTCTTCAAAATCAAGTTTGAACTCCAGGTAAGTGTTAGTGTAAAAGGGTGGTCCTCAGGAAAGGGGAGTGTCCCAAGACCCCACCACTACCTCAAGCCAGAGTGATCCAAGACACCTAGGACTACGAATCCCAGAATGCCATCATCACCTAAGGAAGGATGCTGAGGACTGAGGGTGGAGTTAAGCAATGGTTTTTTGGTATTTAAAAACCAGACCTGTGAGCTTGGAGGGGGCTATTGCTCGTGGTGGTGGATCGCCAAGTTTTTTTTTGAGTGGGCCATAAGATTCCAGCTCAGCGGAACTGGTAGGATGCTTTCACCCATTTATTCTTTACCTTTTTCCTTTCCCTTTTTGTAAATAAACCCTTTTTATTAATTTTATTGTGTGTGTCTGCAGTTGAGTCTTATAAGTTCCTTTTAAGCACATGGGTGAGAACCCACAGACAGGCCCCCCATTTATATTGGGGCTGCCCTGTAACATAGGATAGATGAAATAGAACAGGTATTTTAAGTCAATATTTGAAACAACAGGAAAAATAGTGTTTGGGTACATCATGTCATTAGCATAAATGTAATTTATGAATTCAAAGAGGATTTAGACTTAGAAGAATCAGAAATAGAAATGATGAAATATCATCTTGGCCAGAATTCAACTTCAGATACTGAGTCATCTGTTCTTTAAAGTTCAAGAAAAGTCCATATCCCTTTGTCTTCCCATAAATCCTGGCAGCTTCTGAATGGAGCTCAAGGGCATGTGTTCTTCATTCCTTTAAGACTTAAGTTCCTCAAGCCCTTCCAGGAGGCCAAGCCGATGTCCCAACCAGTCCCAACATTGTCTATTCTCTTCCCTTGTGATAAATGCCTTGTCGAACTTCAAGAGTCCATCAAGGTTGAAGGCCCAGACCAGGCCATGGTTCAGGACGCTGGGACCCCACAGGCGTGCTAGTACCCCTGAAAAGTTTATCAGGGAGAAAAGCCTTCCCCACAGTGTGCTGGGATCTGGGTTACCAGCACTTCTTCAGCCTGGCAGCTTGTTTTATAAAAAAAAAATTGAATCCCCAACAGCTGGGAATGGCTTCTCTGTTTCTCCCCAAAGTGGTGAATTCAGGGTTTGCTTAAGAAAAATAAACCCAGGACTTCCGGCTGCTGGATTCTGTACTTTGTTCCCCAGATTAGACAAAAGGCTTATTCCTCTTTCAAACATTCCAAATTATCCCCAGATCAAAGTCAAAGACTTTGAAAGAGTGATAAATGATAAGACCCTTTGGCCCTCAGCTATTCCTGAAAGGGATTCTGTGGTGAGAAAGCAAATCTGGTTCCAATAGTGGCTAGAAGTTAAGTACTTTATAATCCTATTATAATGGGAAAAGGATCAGACCCTCAGGGCGTGAGCAGGCTTTCACTTGAGTGGCCATTAAGCTTGGGAGGCCTGGTTGGTCATGGGTACATCTAACTACGAGCTGGGGTGATTTCTCAGCTTCATTGTTCACATCTGTCATTTTAAAAAGGCTCAAACAGTATTAATAGAATACCTTGAATAATGGAGGGAATGAGGCATGCTGGGGAGGTTAATATTTCTAAAAACCAGAAAATTATTTTCCTTCAAACTCAACGTTGAAAATTGTTCTATGATCAGAAGCTGTTGTGCAGCAGAAAGAGCATCCTGCTAAGGGTCGGGAGAGGAGGTTCTGGTTTTTCCACTAACCAGCTGGCTGAGCTGACCTCGCTCATCTTCCCTCCCTGGGCCTCAGTCCTCAATGTGTCAAGTGGGAGGACTGGACTAAATGCTCCCTAAAGCTCCTCTCCTCCCGTAATTCCCCGCCTTCACCTCGGGGCAGCGGGCCCCCAGAATCTTCCTTGACTGTGAAGCATCTTGAAGGAGGACCACAAGGCTGAGCATCTCTGCTCACAAGCCAGGGAGACATCTCCATAAAAGGGGCAGTCCTTGTTCCCTGCCCCACCCAGTGAGGGCCAAAGCGAAGCACTGACTGACAGTTGGGGGAGAAGACACGTCAATCAAGGGATTGAGCAGAAAACGCTGAGCGGACAGTTGAGGAAGACTGGCTTCTTGTATTCTTTGGCTTTCTTAAAAATCACTTTAAAAGGAAAGCACGAGGAGTCTGTTGCCTTGGGGCTCACTGCTTTGCAATAACGAGCCCCAACCAGGCTCGCCCTGCCAAATGGCTCAGGGGGGAACTTGTTGTTCTTGACTTTTCCCGATCCTATCTCTGACAGGTCACGTAGATGCCCAGGCTTGGAAACCCATAAATGCTAAAAATCAGTTTGGTGTTGGGGCCTCCCCGGTGGCGCAGTGGTTAAGCACTGCGCTGTGGAGCTGTCGACAGCGGGCAGCGCGAGTTTGACGGGCAGCGCGAGTTTGACGGGCAGCGCGAGTTTGACGCCCGGCTGGGGAGAATCCCACATGGCGCAGCAGACCTCTCCTGCCTCGCCTGCTGCTCCCCTCAGCAGTGTGTTTCTTTTTTTTTTTTTTTATAAT
>PVIJ01022829.1:0-15367 GCA_004024925.1 Scalopus aquaticus
AGGGGGCGCGTCCGGGGCCGCGCGGGCGGAGGGCGCGGGAGGGCGCGACCGCGACCCGAGCGAGAGGCCCGTGGGCGGGCGTCCCCGGAGTCGGCGGCGCCGCGGCCCGGCAGGGTGCGGGCCCAGGGCGCGTGGGTGCTGGCGGCGAGACCCGGGCCCGGCGCCGAGGCGGCCGCCCAGCCTGAGGCCCACCGCACCCCGCCGGCGGCCTGGCGGCCGGGCCGGCGCCCTGGAACTGGCCCCGCCTCCGAGGGCCGTGGCGGCGCAGAGCGGGAGCCCGGCCCGCGTGGCCCTGGAGCCGGGCCAGAGCAGAAACTGGAGCTCCGGCGACGGCCTCCCGGGGTTCGGGCGACTGGGCAGCGCGGGTGCCGCGCCGCCTCCTGCTTGGCGCTGCCCCGAGGACCCGTGGGGGCGGGGGCAGCTGCAGACCAGGAGGCGTGTCCACCGCGGAGGGACCCCAGCTTTCCGGGGTGGGGCCCAGGCCCCAGGGATGCGGGGCGAGGGTGGTGCCAGTCTTGGGGAAGCCGGTTGTCCCCCACAGCTCTGTGCCTTCTTCCTGGGACAGAGGGTGGGGACGCCCCTCCTGCAGACCCCAGACTTGGCCAGCGGGAGTCCACTCCCCAGGGTTGGGGTTTCCTGAGAGATGCGAAGGGCCTGGGGCCGGGGCGGGGATTTGCGTCTGGTCTGGAGCCCACAGCTGTTGGCTGAGGCCCGAGGTGGCCACCACTGCCCCTCACGGCGCTGGGAAACGACTGGGGCACTTCCCAGACCCCGCTTCTGGCCACCCCTGCCTGCCCCTGCTCTGGCGGCCCCTCCTGGCCTCTCCCTGGAGCCCGCTGGGCGCCTGTTCTTCGAGACTGGCCCACCCGGCAGACGTGGCCTGGCCTGCCGTGGCCCCTGCCCAGGCCTGAGGCCTTGGGCAAAGCCTGGCCAGCACAGATGAGGACGGAGGAGGGGGGTGTGGGGGGGGTTCTCCCTGTGCGCAGGGCGAGGCACGAGGGTCTTACTGAGTGCCCCGGGGTCCCGGCCACACAGCGGAGGTCGGGGGCACGGCGGGTCTTCAGGGAAGACGCTGTATGGCAGGGAGGGGTGGGGAGACCTGCAGGGCTTGGCACCGGGCAGAGGAGGGTCTGGGTCCCTCTCCCCACCCAGGCCCAGGGGCCGGCGGCTCCCTAGACCTGCAGGGGTCCTCGCCCGGGCGGATGTGCGTGGGGCTGTGCGTGCTCCTCCCAGACCCTCCCCACCGTGGCCACTGTCCCTCCCGGGCCACACGCGCGGTCCTGCCGGAGCCGCCACTAAGGGCAGCGCTGCACCCTGAGTGGGGACTGTCGGGCCAGCCTGCATGAAGGAGGAGTGGACAGAGCAGGAGGCTGGGTGGGAGGCTGGGACGGCCGCCCACCTGCCCAGGCCCAGACAGGAGCCACCAAAACCCCAGAGGCAAAAACCAGAACCCGGGGCTGTAGCAACACGACCCCAAGGGGCCTGCGGGTCTCACCCACCACCTGCCCGAGGCCCCGGGAGCACCCGCCTGAGCTCGCCTCGCAGACGGGGGCACGGAGCCCATTGTGGCCACACGGAGTGGCCACCTCGCCCGGACACATCAGGGACAGTTGCTGCCGGTCACCAGGAGTTTGCACTGTGCTGGCCAGCGTCACGGTCACCACCAGCCCCCAGGGCGGTGTCAGAGCACCCAGTGTCACAGCTCTGCGCTGTCGGGTGCCAGCAACAGCAGCTCTTTGAGGCATAGGCCAGGCCCTGGGGGTCCCTTCTGGGCGGAGACAGAACTGAGGTCTCTGCAGAGTCCTGGGGTTCGTCTCCCTCCTGGGAGGGCGGCTGCTGGACCCTGCTCTCCTACTAGCTTCAGGCCGTGCCTTGGGAGGCTGGAGCAGTCTTCTCCAAGGCAGCCCTTCCCCTTATATCTGCTTCCTGAGTGTCCCGCCCACAAGTCTGATTGGACCATTTTCCAATCCTGTTGTTGATTGGACCACTTAATGCCAATGAGCTCATCACTCATACCTGATTGGTCCATTCCATAATCCAGGAAGTACACAGTTGCATAAAAGGGCTCTGAGGCCCATCCGCCACAACAGACTTGTGTGGAGCAGCCAGGAGAGACAGCCCGCTGCTGCGGGCTCTGGCAGCTGGGGGCCCTGGGGTGGCTCCCACCCCCTCACCACTGGTCTCCCAGCACCTCCTGCAGCCGGCACCCACCGGGCTCAGCTCCAAGGATGTTGTGGGGAGGACAGAGCAGAGGGCACGTGGGAACCTGCAGGGAGGCCGGCAGGGTGGCGGGGAGCTGAGGGCAGCTCCGCGAGGGCAGTGGCTGCGTGACGGGCAGGCGGCCAGGCCGAGGGCCGGTGCAGGCTTGGCTCACGGGGCGGAGGCGACTGTGTGGTGACCTTTGCGTGTGGCGGGGTGTCATTCTTTGTGCTGCGCCCCCATCACTAAGCTGCAGAAACAGCCCTCTCAGAGGTGGGCAGCAGCCTTGGGGGAGCTGGAGAGGGTCCTGAGGGCCACGGCCCCGTAGACCCGGCCCCCGCTGCGGGTGTGGTGCTCCCCGAGCTCTCGTGCTCCCCCAGCCCGGCTGGTGTGGGCAGGCGTGGCAGGGCAGGGCGCAGACCTTGCCCTCTTGTAGTTCCACGTGGACCTTAACAGCCCTGGGTGGGGGGCCCAGGAGCAGGGTTTGGGGGAGCGAGCTGGGGGGAGGAGTGAGCTGAGCGGCAAGGGCAAGGCCGGGAGGAGCTGAAGGCGCCCCAGGCCTGGCCCAGCGCTGCCCCCTCTGGTGCCTGGGCTCGCCCGGCTCTCGCCAGCCTGGCCATGGGGCAAAGTTATTGGCTGTTTCAGGTATATTGTTTCCTTGTCGGGGCGTTACTATCTTTTTTGAGCTAGGAGCCGCTGCCCCCGGTGTGGGTGGGAGAGGAAAAGCCCCTGAGGAGGAGCGGGGAGGGGAGCCGGGGCCTGGGCGCTGGGTCAGAGGTCGCCTTCTCTGCCGCTTCCCCACATCCGGGGGCGGCCCCTCCCGCTGGCTGGCCCCCGTCTGTTGGGGCCAGCGGGGCTGAGGCTGGGCGCAGCAGCTGGGCCCCTGAAACGACCTGGCCCTGGGGGAAAGGGGGAGCGGCAGGCAGGGCCTCCTGCCCGGTGTCCCTGATCCCCAGGTGGCCCTGGCCTGGGCCTGAGACTTTGTCCAGGGCCGTCCCTGCGCTCCAGGCCAGGGCTGCTGTGGTCCGGCTGTGTCCAGAGAGGGCTCTCGGCTGCCGCGCCCCCGTGCCGGACGTGCTCCCAGCCCCGCGCCGCCTCCTGCCCAGGGCTCCTCCTTGCCCGCTCGGGGGTGGCCGCGTCTCTGGTCAGTTACTCTATTTTTTTAACAAGTTATTTATTTCTGCATACAAGCTGGGGTGCAGGCCAAAGGTGGGGCGGTGAGAGGGTCCCCCAGAGACAGAGTGGGGAGCAGAACGGGCAGATCAGAAACACACTGCTGAGGGGGCAGTGGGCAGACAGGAGAGCTCTGCCGCGCCCTGTGGGCAGCTCCCCGGCCAGGATGGACTGAGGCCGCAGCGGTGACTGCCTGAGACTGACCCCTGGGCCACTGGGGGACCACAGTCACACTCTTCTCTGGAAGCGCCTGAGGCTCCCGGTCTGCTGGGCAGAGGTGACCGCTCAGTGACCCTCCGCAGGGTGGGCACGCGGAGGCCCCAGTGGGCCTGGCTAGTGGGGGGGACCCCTGGCCGGGACCCCAGAGCCCCAGGCGGCCCCCATGGGGCCTGTTCCAGGTGCCACCTGCGCGTGGACAGGCAGGATGCCCCGCTTGTCCTCCTGGGGATGTGGGCTGGGGCCAGGCCAGCGCCAGGCTGCCCCCCACCCTTGGGCCCCGCCGGTCTCCTGCCCCAAGGGCCGGTGTGCGGGTCCTCAGTCCTGCCTGGGCTGGGCACTGCCCGCCCGGCACAGCGGCGCTGGAGCCGTCGCCAGGTTATCTCTGTTTGACATTCCGGGGAGGCCTGGGCGGCCTGGCTGGGTGGGGCCGCCGGCCCCTGGCTGGGTGTGGTTCGGCGGCTCCTGTGCGGAAGGCCCCTGGGCTCGGGCTGCTCCCGGCGGCCGTGGTGGAGGCGGGTGAGGACAGCAGTGGGGCTGGGGGCTGTCCTGGGACAGGCACCGTGCGGGGACCCAGGAAGGCTTCGGGCCCAAGGTGGCAGCGGACCCAGCCCCCTGCGGCCAGACAGGCAGAGGGCGGGGCCCGGTGTCCAGCCTCTTGGACTGGGCTGCCCATGGCATGGGGGACAGGGCCCTGTGGACCGGGCCTCAGAGTGGCCCCTCCAGACCACCCCCGGCGGGCAGGAGTCGCTGAGTCCGGGCACCGTGGTCCTCCCACCCCCTCCTGTGGCCGCTGGACAGAGGCGGCGTGCCCTGCTTGTGCCCGCGGGGGCAGCCGAGAGGGGTCCAGCTGACAGCCCACCACTGGGCAGGGGGGCGGCAGGGGGCTGACGGGCCCTGGGACCTGGCCCAGCCCCGGGGGGGCTGTGTCTTAGGGCAGGCGGTCCAAGCGATAGCCAGCGGGGACCTCTGGGCCTGTCCCAGGGAAGCTCAGGCTGTGCTGCAGCGGGCTGGATGGGGCCGGGCAAAGTCCAGGGCAGGGAGAGTGGAGGCTGGCGGGTGACTGGGGTCCCGGGGCTGGACCTGGCCCAGGATGGCCCCTCTGCACAAAGGCGGCTCCTGCCGAGACCCCGGCAAGTTCAGCCGGAGCAGGGCCTGGCCCGTGGGCCCTGAGCAGGCCGCCCTCCGGCAGAGCTGCCCGTGGCCATCCTGCTGGCCCGAGCCCACCGGGACCCGGTGCCCAGACACCCCTGGGTGTGGCCTGCAGCCCAGGGCAGGTGCCAGCTGGACGCAGAGGTGGCCTGAGGTGCAGGGGCCCGGGGCAGCTCAGAGCCCCGCAGGGCGCCCTGCCCCGCCCGACGGCAGGGGCTGCTTCGGAGACCGCTCACAGGAGGAGCTGGGCCTGGCTGCCTCCCCGCCCGCATGGCCCTTCCGGGGACGCTGGGGTCGAGGCGGCCTCGGGCACAGCGTACTCGCGGGCCAGGCCCTCGAGCAGCGCCCACCTGCGCCAACACAGCCCCCGCCAGCAGGGTGCCAGCCTCGACTGTGGCCTCTTCCTCCTCCGGCCACAGGCACGAGCCCTGCCCGCCCGGCGCCCGAGGGGCACCTGAGGACGCCACCGACACCCCTGCTCGTGCGAGCTGTTTCCGTGGGAGCCCAGCCCCAGGACGGAGCCCCTCGGAGTGCCAGCGCACTGCCCCCAGACCGGAGGGCGGGCGGCCGGCCGCCTCCGCTTCTGAGGCATCAGCCCTGGGCTGGGGCTCGGTGGCCGCAGCCTGCTTCGGGGGCGGTGGGGCCCCGCGGGCGCCAGGCAGCCCACCCCCGCTGCGCCCTCTGGCGGCCCCCACCTGCCGGGCGGGCCCTGACCCGGCCTTGCCGGGGGCAGCGGGCACCCAGCCTCGAGGGGATGCCCTGGAGCGTGCCCCTGCAGCCAGCTGCCCCGCCCCCCAGGCCTGGGCCGCCCCCCGCCCCCCCAGCAGGCTCCCCCCGCCATGGCCGAGCACCTGGAGCTGCTGGCGGAGATGCCGGCGGTGGCCAGGATGGGCGCCCAGGAGCGGCTGCAGCACGCTCAGCGGCGCCGCGCCCGGCAGGTGAAGCTGTGGGCCCAGGCCGAGAAGGAGGCGCGGGCCCAGGGGGGCCGTGGGGGGCCGTCCTGCAGGGAGGCGGCCGGCGGCCGGCCGCGGAGGCGCGTCCTCTTCCCCCCCAGCGTGGTTCTGCTGGAGGCTGCTGCCCGCAACGACCTGGAGGAAGGTGGGTGGCCGGCCCCAGGCACTGCCTGGCCAGAGGCCTGTCCTGCGGGCTCAGGCAAAGGGGGCCATGGCCTGGGGCTCAGGGGCGGCCACGCGGGCACCCTGGGGCCAACCCTGACGCTACCGGGGGCGGGGGGTGCAGGGCGCGGGGCTTGCGCAGCCTGCGGTTGCCCAGAGGCCTTGGCTGGAGCCTGGTGGGGTGCAGCTGGGCTGTGGGGTGCAGCCGGGGGCGTGGGGTGCAGCTGGGACCGTGGGGTACAGCCGGAGCGTGGGCTCCCCGCCAGGCTCCAGCAGGCGGGGTGAGGCCTCCTGGGGAGCAGCAAGGGAGGGGCTGGGTCCTGGGGCTACCGCTTGGGAGTTTCCCCGGACACCTGTGCTGCCGTCCCCCCAGTGGACAGCCAGGTGCCTCCGCAGGGACACAGGGCCCTTCCCTGACCGCATCTGCCCCCTTCCTGCAGTCCGCCAGCTCCTGGAGCGTGGGGTCAGCCCTGACCTGGCCAACGAGGACGGCCTCACCGCCCTGCACCAGGTTGGCCTGTGGGGCCGGGGGTGCCGGGGCCACTGGGGGCACTCGGGGCGGGGCCGCAGCTCAGGCTGCGTGTTTGCAGAGCTGCATCGACGACTTCCGGGAGATGGTGCAGCAGCTCCTGGAGGCTGGGGCCTCGGTCAACGCTCGGGACAGCGAGAGCTGGACGCCCCTGCACGCTGCGGCCACGTGCGGCCACCTGGAGCTGGTGGAGCTGCTCATCGCCCGGTAGGGCTGCGGGGCAGCGGGGCCTTCTGCACGGGGGGCGCCTCGCTGAGGTGCCGAGTCCCTCTCCGGGACGTGCACCTGCCTGGGCCTCGCGCTGCCCGCGTCCTGGTGTGGACAGCAGGGCCTGGGCAGTGGCCACAGGTGTCCCCCGGTGCCTGCCCGCCGAGGGCCCCCGAGGGCCGTCTCCCGTGGCCCGTGGCCGGCTGTCCTGGGCGCCTGCAGCGGTCCGGCGGGGTGCGGGCAGCCCCGGGGCGAGAGCACAGGCAGGCTGCTGGCCTCGGCGCCCTGCCCCGCGCCTGGCCTCAGCCTCAGCCACGCTGCTCGGCTGGGGTGGGGGACAAGGTCAGGGCCGAAGGCTGGCCTCACATGTGTCCCGAGGGGTGACCGTCCCCACAGCAGACTGTTGTCCGCCCTGTCCTGGCAGGCAGCCCCAGGAGGCCGCCCTGAGGGGCTGAGGCCACTGTCCGTTCCGCCTGCAGTGGCGCCGACCTCCTGGCTGTGAACATGGACGGGAACATGCCCTACGACCTCTGCGAGGACGAGCAGACGCTGGACTGCCTGGAGACTGCCATGGCCGACCGCGGTCAGTGGGCCCCTCCCCCCGCCCCCGCCCCCGCCCCCGCCCCGCTGAGCCGCTGCCCCGCAGGCATCACCCAGGACGGCATCGAGGCGGCGAGGGCCCTGCCGGAGCTGCGCATGCTGGACGGCGTGCGAGGCCTGCTGCGGACGGGGGCCGAGCTGGACGCCCCCGGCGACCACGGGGCCACGCTGGTGAGGGCACGGCCAGCTGTGCGGGGTGGGAGGCGGCTGGGCCTGGGCCCAGAACTCAGGGGCCTTGCCTGCAGCTGCACGTCGCCGCCGCCAACGGGTTCAGCGAGGTGGCCGCCCTGCTGCTGGAGCGCGGCGCCAGCCCGCACGCGCAGGACCTGGACGGCTGGGCGCCGCTGCACGCCGCCGCCTACTGGGGCCAGGTGAGCGGCCGGGCGCCCGGCCGGCGGGCGGGCGGGCTGCGGCCTGGAACCCTCAGCAGCCCGCACCCCTGGCCCGCAGGTGCACCTGGTGGAGCTGCTCGCGGCGCATGGGGCTGACCTGAACGCCAGGTCCCTGATGGACGAGACGCCTCTCGGTGAGCTGGCGGCGCCTCTGCCCGGCGGGGGCGGCGCGCGGGCGCTGGTGACCCTCCCTGCTCCTCTGCAGACCTGTCCGTGGACGAGGAGGTGCGGGCCAAGCTGCTGGAGCTGAAGCACAAGCACGACGCGCTCCTGCGCGCCCAGGGCCGCCAGCGCTCTCTGCTGCGCCGCCGCACTTCCAGCGCCGGCAGCCGGGGGTGAGCGCCCGCCCCGCCCCCACGACGTCACGCCCCGCCCCCCGCCCGCGGGCGCAGGGGCAGAGTCCTAGAGCGTGCCCTCCCCTCCCCCTCGCCGCCCACAGGAAGGTGGTCCGGCGCGTGAGCCTGACGCAGCGCACCAGCCTGTACCGCAGGGAGCACGCCCAGGAGGCCATCGTGTGGCAGCAGCCGCCCACCAGCCCGGAGTCGCCGGAGGACGAGGAGGACAGCCGCGCGGAGGCGGAGCTGCGGGCGCCGCCCCCCGAGGTGAGCCCGCCCGCCCGCCCGCCCGCCGCTGGGCTCGGGCGCCCTGGTGTCCTGGACTGCCGCCAGCCCGGGGTCAGGGGAGGCCAAAGGGCCCCCTGGTGACCTGCAGGCCGGCCATCCACAGGAGGACTGCCCCGAGCCCGCCGGGCTGCACAACGGCCGAGTGGGTGGCGCCGCCCGGCACCTGTACTCCAAGCGTCTGGACCGCAGCGTCTCCTACCAGCTGCCGGCCCTGGACAGCGCTGCCCCCGACGGCCCCAACCGCGCCAAGGCCCACCACACCCTGGCCGAGCTCAAGCGCCAGCGCACCGCCGCCAAGCTGCAGCGCCCCCTGCCCGAGGGGCCTGCGGATGCCGCGCACCCCCAGGCCGCCGCGGGGGCTGCCGGAGACCCCCCCTTGCTGAAGCTCACGGCCCCCTCCGAGGAGACCCCCGCGGAGAAGAGACCTTGCTGCCTCCTCATGTGAGGGGCGCCCGGGCGCCGCGGCTGCCCCAGGACATGGATGGCGGCGCCCGCCCCCGGCGCCCTGCGAGATAAAGGGCTGCCACACTGCTTATCGCGTGTCTCTGCTGCACCCCACGGGCCCTGGGGTGGGGGGGGCCGTCCCGAGGCCTGTGGGCGCAGCAGCCCGGCAGGAAGCCAGCCCTGCACCCGCGCCCTGCTGGGGGTGGGGGCGCCCCGGGTGAGGCCCGGAAGCGCCGCCGGACACGGCCCAGCGCCAGCTCCACTGGCGGGCGCCCGACCCTGGGCTGCCAGCTTCCCGGCCGGCTAGCAGCTGGCAGCCCCGGCTCCGAGCCGGCAGGGTCACGTGCCAGGGTGCCAGGGCCCCCTCAGGGGCCTCAGGAGGCCAGTGTGCTGGCCGCTCCTCTGTCCATGGTGGGCCCGGCTGGCGGCACAGGTCTGGCCCGGATCCGCCTCCCAAAGGACACCAGCTGTGTCCAGTGTCTGCCCCTCCCAGGCCTCGGTAGCCAAGGCCGAGGGTGTGCGTGGGGGCAGGGCTGGGGGCACGTGGCGGGTGGTATGGCCTCCCAAGGTCCACCTGGCCCTCGCTGCCCCTGGGGCGCCCAGCAGGGGCGGGCTCGGCTGACTCCGCCTGGGACGGGGCCCATATCAATGGCCCTCTGGCCGGGGGCAGAGGAAGCGGCCAGCACACTGGACGCGGGCGCAGCAGAGCGGCGGCGAGGCCGGCCCACACCCGCACAGGTGAGGCCCGGCCCACTGCTCCCTCTGGGCAGGCCGGCCTGGCCCGGCCGGCCCTGGGCCCTCAGGGAGGGGAGGCTGCCCCCTGCAGTGGGCAGCGGCCAGGGGCCCGTCCCCACCACCACCTGTCTCCACCAATGGGAGCTGGGGGAAGTGGCCTCGGGCTGGCCTGGCGCCTGTGGTGTGGCCCAAGGACGGCCAGGGTGGCGCAGGGTGCCCGTGCTGCCCGCCCCGCCCCGCCTGGCAGCGCTGATCCGGGGCCAAGGGTCACCCGCGGGTCCTTGAGCTCCCAGGCCATGGCCACCAGCAGGGAGGGGCTGGACTGCTCGGGGTCCGAGTGCCCCTGCCCTCCCCCGCGCCCCAGGGTTCTGGGCCGGCTGTTACCGGGGAGACAGGCCTGCTGCCCAGGCAGAGATGGGGGCCTGTGGGGGCTGGGCCTTGGCCGAGCCTTGCTGTGGTAACCCCGGGCCGCCCCTCGTCCTGACCTTCCGCCTGGCCCTTCCCCCAGCCGGGTCTCCTGTTCCCCTGGCACGGGGACACTGGGCGGGCACTGGGCCCCGCCCGCCTCTCACCCACTCACCAGGGCTCCCGGGCAGGCCGGGCCGGCTGGCGGGCGGGGCCTGCCGGCCCAGCTCCCTCTTCAACCCCTTCCTCCCTTCAGTGGCCCACAGGCTGTGGCGAAGAGGGTGTCCTCCCCCCAGCCCCGGTCCCCCGAGCGCGGCCCCAGTCCCCGCAGGCCCACCGCGGGCCCCGCTGCCTCCTGAGCCGCCTTCTTGCCTGGTCTGAGCAGGAAAATGGCCGCGAGAGCAGGTGACCACGGCAAGGCGGCCGCGAACGGGCCGACGGAGAAGGTGCTGACGCTGGACACCATGAACCCGTGCGTGCGCGCAGTGGAGTACGCCGTGCGCGGCCCCATAGTGCAGCGGGCCCTGGAGCTGGAGCAGGAGCTGCGCCAGGTACCCCCGCCGGCCCGCAGGTGGCCATGGGCATCTGCACTGGCACGGCCCCGGGGCGCCGTGGACAAGGCCACCGCCTGACGGTGTCCCCGCCCCGACCCCTCTCCAGGGCGTGAAGAAGCCATTCACGGAGGTGGTCCGCGCCAACATCGGGGATGCGCACGCCATGGGCCAGAAGCCCATCACCTTCCTGCGCCAGGTGAGGCTCGGTGCTGCTCAGCAGCCCCCCCCCGCCCGCCCGCTCCGGCCTCAGCACTCGCCCCTCCCAGGTGCTGGCCCTCTGCGTCCACCCCGAGCTCCTGAATAGCCCCCAGTTCCCCGAGGACGCCAAGAGGCGGGCGCAGCGCATCCTGCAGGTGTGCGGGGGCCACAGCCTGGGTAAGTGGGGGCGGGGCGGGCGGGGCGGGGGCGGCTCTCGCTCAGCCGGAGCCCACACCCACCCCTCACCCACCCCTCCGCCGCCCAGGGGCCTACAGCATCAGCGCGGGCATCCCGCTGATCCGCGAGGACGTGGCGCGCTACATCGAGCGGCGCGACGGCGGCATCCCGGCAGACCCCAGCAACATTTTCCTGTCCACGGGCGCCAGCGACGCCATCGTGGTAGGCCAGGACGCGGCCGGAGGCGCCGGGGCTCTCCGCGCGGGTGCAGCCCGCCGCCAACCCCGTCCCCTCCCGCCCTCAGACGGTGCTGAAGCTGCTGGTGGCCGGCGAGGGCCGCGGGCGCACCGGCGTGCTAATCCCCATCCCGCAGTACCCGCTCTACTCGGCCGCGCTGGCCGAGCTGAACGCGGTGCAGGTGGACTACTACCTGGACGAGGAGCGCTGCTGGGCGCTGGACGTGGCTGAGCTGCGGCGCGCCGTCCACCAGGCGCGGGAGCACTGCTGCCCGCGGGCGCTCTGCGTCATCAACCCCGGCAACCCCACCGGTGCGCGCCCCCGCCCCCCTTGCTGGCCGGCCTTCGGCCTTCGGGCGGGGAGCAGAGCGAGCGGACGCGCCTGGCTGACCCCAAGTCCCGCCCTCCGCGCCGCAGGGCAGGTGCAGACCCGCGAGTGCATCGAGGCCGTGATCCGCTTCGCTTACGAGGAGAGGCTCTTCCTGATGGCTGATGAGGTCTGGGGGCGCGCGGCGCGGGGGCGGGCGGTGGGCGCTTTGCTGGGGTGACGCCGGCCCGCCCGCAGGTGTACCAGGACAACGTGTACGCCGATGGCTCGCGCTTCCACGCCTTCAAGAAAGTGCTCATGGAGATGGGGCCGCCCTACGCGACGCAGCAGGAGCTCGCCTCCTTCCACTCGGTCTCCAAGGGCTACATGGGCGAGTGAGTGCGGCCGCGCGGCGCTCGCGGACCGCCTGGGCAGGCCGGCCCCGCCCCCAGCCCCGCCTGGACGCCCGCGCTCGCCTCGCAGGTGCGGGTTCCGCGGCGGCTACGTGGAGGTGGTGAACATGGACGCCGCGGTGCAGCAGCAGATGCAGAAGCTGATGAGCGTGCGTCTGTGCCCGCCCGCGCCGGGCCAGGCGCTGCTGGACTTGGTGGTCAGCCCGCCTGCGCCCTCCGACCCCTCCTTCGCGCAGTTCCAGGAGGTGAGCGCAGTCGGCACCCGGGCCGAGGGGGCGGGCACCGCCTCCGGCCCGGAGTGACTGGCCTCCCTCCCGGCCCCAGGAGCGGCAGGCGGTGCTGGCCCAGCTGGCGGCCAAGGCCAAGCTCACAGAGCAGGTCTTCAACCAGGCCCCGGGCATCCGCTGCAACCCGGTGCAGGGCGCCATGTACTCTTTCCCGCGTGTGCAGCTGCCCCCGCGCGCGGTGCAACGCGCTCAGGTCAGCTGCCGGCGGGGCGGGGCGGGGCGGGGCGGACCGGGGCGGGGCGCGACCCCGGCCTCGCCCCCCTGACCGGCGCGCCCCTCCCGCCCCAGGAGCTGGGGCTGGCTCCTGACATGTTCTTCTGCCTGCGCCTGCTGGAGGAGACGGGCATCTGCGTGGTGCCCGGGAGCGGCTTCGGGCAGCGAGAAGGCACCTACCACTTCCGGTGAGCCCCGGCCGCGCGGCCCCGCCCCGCCCTCCCCCCCCCCTCCGCTCACCTTCCTCCCGCGCTCAGGATGACCATCCTGCCCCCCATGGAGAAGCTGCGGCCCCTGCTGGAGAAGCTGAGCCAGTTCCACGCCAAGTTCACCCGCGAGTACGCCTGAGCCCGCGTGGGGCCACACCGGAATGCCCGCGCCTGCCCGCCAGCCCCGTGGCCTCGCCCGGCTGCCTGCGGGGTCGGGCCCCTGCACACCCCAATAAAGGCGTGAGACCCCGGGTCCTCTGGACGTGCGCGCCTCTGTCCCTCCTGAATGCCCTTCTGCTGCGGGGTGGTGTAGGCGGGGCCCGGCGGTGGACAGAGCCTTGGGGACCTTCGGGAGTTATCTAGGGGGCCCGCGGGGAAGGCGACCCTGCGCCCCACGCAGCCTCCGCGGGCCGGGTCTCTCACCGGGCCCGAGCGTCCACAGACGGAGCAGATGCGAGGACGAGGACGAGGAGGGGTGTGAGGGGCAGGGCTGCGGCGCCCCTGGGGAGAGCGGGGCGGGACGGGGTGGGACTCCGCGGCCCCATCAGGAGGTCACCGTTCCTGAGAGCCGCTGGACAGGTGCAGACCCCTCACCCCGCGGCCTGCTGAGCCAGGGTGGGGTTGGCCGCGGGGCAGCGGCGGCAGGTGGGGTAGCCGCGAGGCCGTGCGAGCTGGCCTGGAGGCGCCCACGGACTTGCAGACGCTGGCCGAGGCGCCGGGCCTCCCCTAGGGTACTTCCTCTGGACCTGGGGAGCGCCCCAGGGCGCAGCTCTGGGCAGGAGAGGCTGCAGGACATCTCAGGCCAGGCCTCGGCGTGTGGGCCTGGGATTGGGTTCCTTCGGCCAGCGCGGCCTCGCGCCGCTGTTCGCTGGGGTCTGGGGGCCGGATCCGATGACCCCGAGCGGTCCAGAGGGCCCCCTGCCCGCGCGGGGGCGGATCTCGCGCCTGGCCGGCAGCTCCCTGGCCGTCCACTGGGGGCGCCAGAGGCGGCGCAGACGCTCTGGCCCGCCCGGCTCGGTGGCCGCCGGGGACCCGCCCGCGGAGGACGGGGCGGTGGCTCTCAGGGACGCGACTCCGGCCGGCCCCGCCCCGCCCTTCCGGCCCCGCCCCGGAGCCATGACCCCTGCCCCTGCACTGCCGGGCCCGAAGCGGCCCCGCCGCACGCGGAGGGGCGTCCGAGCCCGGCCATGCGCGGGAAGCTGCTGCCGCTGGCCGGCCTGTACCTGGTGCAGGGCCTGCCCTACGGGCTGCAGTCCGGCCTGCTGCCCGTGCTGCTGCGCGCCGGCGGGCTCTCCCTGACCCGCGTGGGGCTGGCCAAGGCGCTGTACGCGCCCTGGCTGCTCAAGCTGCTGTGGGCCCCACTGGTGGACGCACGCGGCACCCCGCGGGCCTGGCTGGCGCTCAGCACTGCCGCCCTGGGCCTGGTGTGCGGGCTGCTGGCCGCGCTGCCCCCGGCCGAGGCCGGCCAGGCCACGCTGCCTGGTGCGGTGGCCGGGCTCCTGCTGCTGCTGAACCTGGGCGCGGCAGTGCAGGACGTGGCTCTGGACACGTTGGCAGTGCAGCTCCTGGGGCCCGCGGAGCTGGGGCCCGGCAACTCGGTGCAGGTGGTCGCCTACAAGCTGGGGGCGGCGCTGGGCGGGGGCGGGCTGCTGGCCCTCGTGCCCGCCCTCTCCTGGCACCTGCTCTTCCTGCTCCTGGCTGCTACCTACTGGCTGGCTGCTGCCCTGGCCTGGGCAGCGCCGGCCCTGCAGCAGCTGCCCCCGTCGCAGCCCTCGGCAGCCCCCCTGCGCCCCCTGCGCCGTCTGCAGGGCCTGCTGGCCGTGCCGGGGACGCTGTGGACGGCGGGCTTCGTGCTCACCTACAAGCTGGGTGAGTGGGCCCGGACTCAGGCGGCGGGCGGGGCCTGGGTGGCCACAGGCCGGGCTGAGCCGGGGTCCTCTCTACGCGGCCGCACAGCCCCACTCCCCTCCGCCCCGGGCTGAGCTGACCGAGTTGGCTGCCGCCCAGGGCCCTGGGGTGGGGCCGCCCTGCTCAGGCTGTCCCCGCAGGTGAGCAGGCTGCCGGCAGCCTCTTCCCGCTCTTCCTGCTGGACCGGGGCCTCTCGCCCCCGGAGCTGGGGCTGTGGAATGGAGTGGGGGCCGTGGCCTGCTCCATCGCGGGCTCAGCGCTGGGCGGGGGCCTGCTGGCCAGGCACTGGTGAGCCTCCCCCGCCCAGAAGCCCCTCCCCTTGGCCTCCCCGCCTGTGCCCCGCTCGGCCTGCCCAGCGCCCACACCTGCTCCCTGCCCTGCCCCAGGCAGGCGCTGCCCCTGCTGAGGTCAGTGCTACGGTTCCGCCTCGGGGGCCTGGCCTGCCAGACCGTCCTGCTCCTCCACCTGGACAGGCCTGGGGTCAGCCTGGGCCCGGGCACTGGCCTGAGAGGTGAGAGCCCGCTGGGCGGGGGCGGGGGTGGGGTGGGAGGCTGAGCCCTGCTGACCCGGGACTCCCCAGGGGCAGCCCTGCTGAGCCTGTGCCTGCAGCACTTCCTGGGGGGCCTGGTCACCACGCAGGCGTTCACGCTGATGATGCGCTGCAGCCGGCTGGCGCCCGGCGCCCTGCAGGTGAGGCTGGCCGGCACCTGGGCTGCGGGCGCGGGCGGCGGGCTGGGACCCAGCCCTGACCCGCCTTGCTCCCGCCAGGCCACGCACTACAGCCTCCTGGCCACGTTGGAGCTGCTGGGCAAGCTGCTGCTGGGCGCTCTGGCGGGGGCCCTGGCCGACAGCCTGGGGCTGCAGCGCTGCTTCCTCTCTCTCCTCGCCCTCACGGCCCTGCCGCTCCTGTACCTGGGCCTTGTGCCTGGACCCCCGGGATGAGGGGCCGCCGGCTGGTTGCAGAGACGTGGCGAGCAGAGCTGTCCCTGGACTGGCTGCTGCCCGCACGGGCTATTAAAAGTCACTCGTGTCTTTATTCTGCCTTCTCAGGGCTGCTGGGTACCAACGGGGGGGT
>PVIJ01022830.1:0-15365 GCA_004024925.1 Scalopus aquaticus
CCAGGCTGCACCAAGTCTCCCCCAGACTCCACCAGCTGCTCCGCACCCTGGACACCTGCAGACACAGACACAGCCCGTCAGGACACGGCTCTCGGCCACCGCTTCTCCCTCCTGCCCCCTCCACCCTCAGGGTCTCCTGCTCCCCAGGAATCACCTCCTAGAAGAGCCCCGAGGAGCAGCCAGCTCAGCCCACGCTCCATGGCGAGTGTCCACGTCCGTCCTGACCGAGTGGCCCCTGGTCCCGGCTGGCTGCTGTGCAGAGCTGCAGGGTGGGCCGGGCTGGTTTTCTGCAGCAGGGGACGGCCCTATTTGCATGTGTCCCGCTATATAGCAGGCTCTGGCTGGGTCTGGGGACAGAGGAGCCTGGGAGGGTCCTGGGACTTTGGGGTCCTGACAGCATCACCACCGTGACAAGTGACAGAGCTGGGTTGAAACTGAGCACCTGTGGTTTGTGGGGATGCAGGCCCAGGTGCTTCTGCTCATAGATGTATGTGGGGTCTTTTTGCCTGAGTTCTTTGCAGGTTAGTATCAGCCCTCTATCAGATGTGTCATGTGCAAACATTTTCTCCCATTTTATAGGAGTCTTTCTGTTTCACTGTTAGTTTCTTTTATTGTGTGGGAGCCTCTCATTTGATTGAACCAGATTTGGTTATCTTTATTTTCCCTCTCTTGCCATTGTACCCCTGTCTAGTGGGATATCATGAAGCCATTGCTGTTGGGTTTCGTTTCCTTTCTCTCTAAGATGACTGAAGCCCTATTTCCACAGCATGGCGCAGAGGGAAACCACCTAAGTTCCTGAGGGTAGAGGACAAATTCTGAATAGTGGGTTTTGTATTGATACCAGGACTTACTGCACTGGCATGAAAAGGATGAATTAATGCAATTAGCTGCCACATAAATTGAAATGGGAGAGGCTTCTACTGAGTTAAATAAGTCGGAGGTAGTAAGACAAACCTGGATGGTCTCAGTGACGTGTGGATACAGAGAAGCAGAGCAAAGGGTCAGTCAAGACCCAGCCAACCACAGGCTCTTGACTCCTGAGCGCAGGACTGAGGCCTCTTAGGGCAGATGGGGTGGTGCTGGGCGACGGAGCACCGCCAGGGAGTTGGGGGGGTGGGTCTAGTCTGGGCAGCTGTGAAAGGACATATTTCTCAGTTGAACCCACATCTAGTGAGCAGATACGGAGATATAAAGATACTTTTGTCCATAAGCATAATAAACAAGTGTCAATACAGTCATCATGGTGGAGATCACATCAATTATCTTCACTGGTCACAATTATAACCACCTGGGAATTATCCACAAATGAAACACTGAAAAAGCTTTAATATCTGGACACTGTATGAACTACGACTCACCAGATATTGAGTTAGTTGGGAAATGCAGTCAGTTATATTAGATCCAGAGACAAAGACAATGGAGTCACGCCTACCAGAACCTGTGAACTCATCAAACACAGACGAGGGGAAGGACAGAGCAGTAGGGCCCACCATGAAGTAAGAGGGAACTCAGAAAAAATTCTCCTTATGCTGGAAGTGTTTACAAAAGATGAAAGGTCGAATCCAAAAATCAGTAGGAGGGAGGGATGATAAGAACTAGAGAACAAGAAAATGAACCATGAGTGAAAAAGACAATTCTAATGAGGAATGAGGAATGAAATAAAAGCTGATGCTTTAAAAAGAATGGAGAAAACCATAATAGAATCAGAGATGAACAAGGAGAGGTTGCAACAGACATCTCGAAATACAGAGCCTCACACAACTGCTGGGATGTGTGTGTGCCAACAGATGGGAAAAGTTGGAAAACCGGAAAATCTTACCCACAACTTTCTAAGACTAAATGAGGAATAAATCGAAAATCTAAGAGAACAGTTAGGAGCAAGGACTTTAGAAAGTAAACAAAGTAACATAAATTAAAAAAAAATCACAGGACCTGCAGGTTTTGCTGGGAGTCTAACAAACCCTTAAAGGTAAACCAATGTCATCCATCCCTGTCTCTTCCAGCACCGGGAAAGAGTGTGACTGCCAAGCCTGTTTTATGAGGTTATGAAGACTCTGACAGTATGTCAGACAAGGAGAAACACACAGAAGAGAAAGCGACACACCAATATCCTGATAAATACCATGTAGAAATCATTTACAAAGCCTGAGCAAACAAAGTTAAACAACACAGTAAGAGGATACTACTTCAGGACCCAGTGGTATTGATTCCAGGGAGAAAGGATGGATAAGTATGGACAAGTCATCCATGCATTCACCATTTCACCAGGGGAAAGATAATATCACAAGATCAGCTCAACCGCTTCAGAGAAGGCAACTGACAAGACTCCCCCATGTATGATAAAACTCACACTGAGATGAGGCTGGAGTAACACACCCCACAGGATAAGACCATGTGCCCAACCCAGCAACATCACCCTCCGTGGGGAGAGATTGAAGCTTTTCCTCCTGGTCAGGACCCTGACGGGGACGTCCACTGCCCCACACTGCTCAGTGTCCTACTGGGGGAGATGTGTAAGGACCCACATGTGAAAAGCACAGTAAAGACCTTGCTGTTTGAGCAGATCTGGTAATATACATAGAGAACCTGAAAGGCTCCACTTGAAATATTGGAAACAGAAATTAGTGCTGTAAAGTGCAGGATCCAAAACCATCATGTGTCTGTGTGTGACATGATGGCACAGATTTCAGTGGTTTGGTGGCTTTCCTGTTGATTTTTCAGAATTTGTGTCCATTTTTGATAATGGACTTTGCTCACCTGTATCACATTGGGTTATCGTCTCTTTATTGCTTGTCTTCTTATTTTCATAACATTTGCTCTTACAGCATTGTTTTCTGTTTGTGAGCCTATAAAACAATTACTTCTTGAATTGCGCCCTTTTTGTTTCACTACATCGGGTTATGTGCACACTCAAGGAAACAAAGCTTTCCCCTGTGTTAACTGTCAGGGTTTATTCCTTTACATTTTATATTTATGTCTATGATCCATTTTGATTTAATTCGTGGTAGTTGTTAGCCTGCCGAGATCAACTTCTTTTACATAAGCAAAGCCAGTAGTCCATGCAGGCTTACACTCAGGTTGTCAACATCCACCAAGTAGTGACCTGCCAGTTTTATTAGCTCTGAATTGATTCCACAGTTCTTTTAGGGAAAACTCACAGGTTGACAATATTTAGTCTTCCCATCTGTTAGTACGGGACAACTCTCCATAAATTTAGCTTTACAGCATGGCAGTTTTAGAGTTTCCTAGTTTTCCTCCTATAGATCTTTTACAATGTTGTCAGATTTCTATGTAAATATTTCATTTTGAGCTTGTTTATGTAAACAATGTTATTTCGTTTTGTTTTCCTACGTCTTCATATTAACTTACCGACTGAATTAGTATAAGACAAGTAATTGACTATTGAATATCAACCTTTCCAATTAAACTTGTGACTTCACCTTGCCCCAAGTGCTTATTAGTGCAGTGAAATGTTTGCTGATCTTCTTACATTTTCTGTGTAGACGTTCATGTCATCTGCGAACAAGACTATTTTGTATCTGTGCTCCGTCTGTGTTCTCTCTCCTGTAGTTACTTCACTGCTTTAGCTCAGATGTCAGCACAATTTGAGTTTGAAAGTCAAAAAGGGAGCAGGTTCCTTCCTACCCTGGTGAAGAGGTTTCAGGTTTGTCACGATTCAGTGAGATCCTTGCTTTGGGGTTTGGAGGTTTTATTTACCAAGGTGAAGACTCACATTTGTTCTCAGTTAACTCAGGTATTCAATCATGCGACGGTGCTAGATTTTCTCTAATTTTCCATACCTACTGATAGTCGCTATACTGCTGTTTTAGCCTGTTTTTGCGAGCAACCACACTTTAGACCTCACTACTCACTGTCCCCCACTCAGACCTGCTCACAGCCCAAGTTCCCATTTTTTATCAGTTAAGTGATGCAACAGCAGTAAGGAAATCCCAGCTCCCTGGTGTCTCCTGACCCTGGTCCTGATGTGCTCACTGTGGTCCCAGCGCCCCCTGCTGGTCCTGGGCGTCCCCAGCTCCACCCTGTCTCTGCAGGTTTGTGTCTGGGCTCCCCCCTGCTCCCCGCACTGTGTCTCTTGCACAGTAATACACGGCCATGTCCTCAGTCCTCAGGCTGTTCATCGGCAGGTACACCGAGTTCTGGGCGTTGTCTCTGGAGATGGTGAATCGGCCCTTCACGGAGTCTGCGTAGTTTGTGCTACCAGCATCTTTTCTAATCCACACAACCCACTGCAGCCCCTTCCCTGGGGCCTGGCGGACCCAGCTCATGCCGTAGATGCTGAAGGTGAATCCTGAGGCTGCACAGGAGAGTCTGAGAGACCCCGCAGGCTGCACCAAGTCTCCCCCAGACTCCACCAGCTGCTCCGCACCCTGGACACATGCAGACACAAGCACAGCCCGTCAGGACACGGCTCTCCGCCATCGCTTCTCCCTCCTCACCCCCCCCTCAGGGTCTCCTGCTCCCCAGTAATCACCTCCCAGGAGAGTCCCGAGGAGCAGCCAGCTCAGCCCACGCTCCATGGCGAGTGTCCGCGTCAGTCCTGACCGGGTGGCCCCTGGTCCGGCTGGGTCCTGTGCAGAGCTGGAGGGCGGGCCGGGCTGGTTTTCTGCAGCAGGGGACGGCCCTATTTGCATGTGTCCCGCTATATAGCAGGCTCTGGCTGGGTCTGGGGACAGAGGAGCCGGGAGGGTCCTGGGACTTTGGGTCCTGACAGCATCATCAGCGTGTCCCTTCTCAGGTGACAGAGCTGGTGGGACACTGAGCCCCTGTGGTTTGTGGGACGCAGCCCAGGTGCTTGTGCTCACAGTGCACTGTGGAGTCTTCTTTCCTGAGATCTTTGTGTTGGGGTTCAGCCCCTTGTCAGGTGTGTTACGTGCAGGTATTTTCTCCCCTTCTGTGGTTGTCTTTACTTCATATTGATATTTTCTTTCCCATTTAAAAGTGATTTATCTTGAGGCAACCGTGTTTCTTTCTAATATTTTTACTCCTCCTGCCTCTCGGGACCGTGCTCATGACATCCCGAGGCCCGTGCTGGGGTGTGACGTTCACTGTGTCCGTGAGCCCCGCAGCCCCTTCACACGAGTAGGTGCCTAGCGAGATCCGTGCCCAAGGACAGAGCGACAGTTCACAAAATCGAGGTGTTTTATGCAATGGTGTATTATCCACTGGTGCGTCGGGCAGCACCACATTGAAATATGGGAATTGTGGAGACGAGTGTTCTGGCAGGAAGCTGCCAAGAAGGTGTTACCTGGTCTTTTTATTTAGTGAGAGTTTTACAGAGTCAGTTTCTCAAGGTAAGAGGATGAGCAGAAAGAATCAGGAGGAAGGAATGTTGTTTATCTACACTTTTGGAGAAAGGAGTCTGCAAATCTGAATTAAATTCATAGCCCAGTTTGCGGCCCCCAGTATGAATGGGATGACCTGGCCCTCCCCTCGGCTCCGTCTTGCTGACAAGGCTGCGCCGAGACTCCCGGGGCCAGGGGGTTACACATCAGTCTCGGCTCCCCAGGCGCCCTGGCCCTGCCTCGCGGTGTCGACTCGTGTCCTGGGGGAGTCAGGACCCTGCGCTCGTTTCACTTCACAGGCGCCTCTGCCGTGTCCAGGGTTGGTTGGTTGACTCGGCCCAGTGGGCTTGTGCCAGGAGGCTGAATGCAGAACCGAGAGGGGACTTCCGCAGCTTTTGGATTCCAGCAGCCCCACAGCCGACCTAAGAGGAGAATGAACGCTGCAGTTTGCAACATCTGGATAGGTCTGTGGGGACGATGCTAGAGAAATGCCGCAGAGGGAGACAGGCAGTGCTGGACGGTCTTTCCTACTTGTGGAATATAGAAAAACATAAGAAAGGGACACTCAGTACCGAGGCAGATAAACACTTGTCATCTGGCTGCAAACCTGAGGCCATGAATGGGGGGGAGCAGTGCGGGGGGGTGAGGGGGCGGGGCCAGGGCATGTGGTTTGGGGCTGTCCTGGTGCTGGGCAGGCTGCAAGGACACATTTAGAGGTCTGAACCTATCCCCTGCTATAAACCTGCTTTTCCTCCATAAACATATGAACAATGTGTGTCCATACAGTGATGATGACTGAGATCACATCAGTAACCTTCTCTGATCTCAGCTGCACCAAACTGAAGTTGTCCACAAATGGAAAGTCTGTAAGACTCTAATCTGTGGACACTGTGAAATACTGCAAATGACCACTGGGTTAGTGAGAAGGAGAAATAGAAGATAATTTATCCCCAGAGCCTGAGAACACAGACTCACGACCGACCAGACCCTGTGGCCCATCACACACCACACAGGGGACGGACAGAGCCGGCAGGACCAACCGCAGGCAGGACAGAGCCCAGGTCAGTGATCTCATCATAGCTGAAGCAACCACTAAAATGTGGACAAATGAAAGCAAAGTCCAGTACATGGAAGGAAAAAGTAATAACTGGAATAGAAATAAATGAAGCTCAGATGAAAAAGACATTTCAAACAGCAATATAAGAAAAGGTGGTAATTGAAAAAGTAAATGCATTAGACAAAATCTATACTCTCACTTAGAAAAATCGGTGAGAACTCTAATATATAGAATCAGAAATGAGTGAGGAGAAGATACATCGGACACTGCGGGGTGTGTGCGCCGACAGACTGGAAAATCTGGAATAAATGGACAAAATCTGAGAATCGCACAAACTTCCAAGATGGAATCAAGAAGAAATAGAAAACTAAATAGACCAAATACAAATGAGACCATTGAAAAGTCATCAAAGTGTCCCCAGAACAAAGCCCAGGGCCTTTGCTCGTGAGTCTGCCAACCCCTCAGGGGTAACCCAGGCCCGTCCTTCTCCCTCCCAGACTCTGAGGAGGCGGCGGCTGCCCAGGCCACTGTGTGGGGCCAGCGTGGTCTGACCCTGAAGCCCACAGGGACACACAGACAAGAGAGGGAACTACAGACCAGTGTCCTGGCAAACGCAGATGCAGAAACCCTCAGTGTGTTCAGCGACTTGGCACATGTTTCCTTAGGCTGGTGGCTTTCTGGGTGTAAGTTTTCATTTTGTGTGTGTGTGTGTGTGTGTGTGTGTGCGTGTGTTTATATATATATTGAACGTATCTGACAAGCATCATACTGGATTGTCATCCCTAAGCCTGCTGCTTGCATTACTATTCTCAATCATTTGCTTTTGAAGAATTTATAGTTTTCACCTAATGAGTCTGTAAAACAATTATTTCGAGAACTGTGATTTTGGGCAGTCATGTGCAATGATTTAAAAGTTTTTCTTTGTTAACTGTCAGGGTTTAATTCTTTTACATTTTACATGATTAATTTTGCCTTGATTTTGACAATTGCTGTGTCTGTGATGACTGTTTCAGTTTGTGCAAATCACTGTCCATGTTGGATTTTAAATTGGTTGGTCTACACCCACCACATAATAACCTCAAAGTGTTATGATTGTTGCATTAAATCTGCCCCTCCTGTGGGGAAGCATCACAGGTTGATAATATTTATTCTTCCCATCCTTGACTATGGGACACTCGTTCTTACACGTAGTTTTACTTACACCTCAATTTCAGAGTCTCCTTGCTTTTTCATGGAGATGCTACACAACGCTGTTAGATTATTACCAAGTAGTTCATTTTGAGCTTCTGAACCTAAACTGTATTATTACATTTTATTTTCATATTAACTTATCTATTAATTGTATAAGGGGAAGTAATTGACTTTAATCACCTTGCTCTGCGGGCTGATCATCACTGTGACGTATTTATCGATCTTCTTGCATTTTCTGTGTAGACGTTCACGCCAGCTGTGAGCAGAGGCAGGGTTATTTCTGTGGCCCCGTCCGTGTTTATTTCATTCAGTTGTTCTAATGAATTAGCTCAGATTTCAGCAAAATTTTGAAAATGAGATCTGAAATGGAAAAAGCGCTTTATGCCCCCTTGGGCAGTCTGGTTTGTCATGAATCAGTGAGATCTTAGCTGCTGGTTTCTGCAGTTTTAATTCCCGAGGTGAGGTAGTCTGTGTTTATTGTGGGTTTACTAACAGTTATTTCAACATCAGCGTGTGTGGAGTTTCCCTGATGCTTCCCGTATCTACTGATGTAGTCACCACACTGTTGTTTTAGCGTATTTTTATGGAAAACCACATTTTTGACTGTCAAAATTCATTGTCTCCCCCTGTTCAGACACCCGTGTTTTCAGCATCACAAATTAACCCTTAAACCTCAGGTAGGAAATCCCAGCTCCCTGGGGTCTCCTGAGCCCTGGAGTCCTGATCTGCTCACTGTGGTCCCAGTGCCCCCTGCTGGTCCTGGGCATCCCCAGCCCCGCCCTGTCCCTGCGGGTTTGTGTCTGGGATCCCCCCTGCTCCCCACATTGTGGGTCTCTCGCACAGTAATACATGGCCGTGTCCTCGGGGCTCAGGCTGGTCATTTGCAGATACAGCGAGTTCTGGGCGTTGTCTCTGGAGATGGTGAATCGGCCCCTCACCGAGTCTTCGTAGGATGTGCTACGACCATTATCACTAATGGCTGAGACCAACTGTAGCCCCTTCCCTGGGGCCTGGCGGACCCAGTTCATGCTGTAGCTGCTGAAGGTGAATCCCGAGGCTGCTCAGGAGAGTCTGAGAGCCCCCCCAGGCTGCACCAAGTCTCCCCCAGACTCCACCAGCTACTCCGCACCCTGGACACCTGCAGACACAGACACAGCCCGTCAGGACACGGCTCTCGGCCACCGCTTCTACTTCCCGCCCCCTCCCCCTCAGGGTCTCTGCTCCCCAGGAATCACCTCCCAGAAGAGCCCCAAGGAGCAGCCAGCTCAGCCCACGCTCCATGGCGAGTGTCCGTGTCCGTCCTGACCGAGTGGCCCCTGGTCCCGGCTGGCTCCTGTGCAGAGCTGCAGGGTGGGCCGGGCTGGTTTTCTGCAGCAGGGGACGGCCCTATTTGCATGTGTCCCGCTATATAGCAGGCTCTGGCTGGGTCTGGGAACAGAGGAGCCCGGGACGGTCCTGGAGTTGGGTTATCACAGCATATGAGTGTGTCCCTTATCAGGTGACAGAGATGGGTGGACACCGCCTCCTGTGTTTGTGGGGACACAGGTCCTGGTGCTTGTGCTCACATTGCACTGGGGTCTTCCCTCTCTGAGATCTTTGCCTGGTTCAATAACAGCTCTTTGTCAGACGTGTCATGTTGAGATCCATCCTCACGTTCTTTGGGTGCCTTTGGTGTTACTGGTAGTTTCTTTCACTGTTCAGAGCTTGTAGTTTTTGTAACCCCGTTTCTTCAGGGTTATACTGTGCTTTTGCCTTTGGAGCCCTATCCACGGAGATAATGGCAGCCAGTGCAGTGTGTTTTGTTCCTTTCTTTGTCCTTGTTGAATGCAGCCTTATGCATGGAGCCTCGTTATGGAAACCATCAGAAAAGGACAGAAGAGGAGCAGTTCAGAAAAATGAGGTGTATATGTTCAACGTCATGCTACTGAGCGATAAAAAAAATGAACTCCTGCTATTAACAGCAATGTGGGTGAACTGAGAGGATTATAATAAGCAAAATAAATCTGAAGGAGAAAGAGAAATGCTGGTTTGTTCGCTTACCTGTGGACACTGAGAAACCTGAGCCCAGAAAA
This sequence comes from Scalopus aquaticus, assembly GCA_004024925.1. Classification (NCBI taxonomy): domain Eukaryota; kingdom Metazoa; phylum Chordata; class Mammalia; order Eulipotyphla; family Talpidae; genus Scalopus; species Scalopus aquaticus. The sequence continues at coordinate 9,624 of PVIJ01022830.1, forward strand.
ACCTCTTCACCTGTGAGCACAGGACGGGCCACAGGGGGGCCAGAGGGTGGGTGGACGTGGTGAGGGAGGGGCCCCCGGCCCGTGTGGGGGCTGCCAGGGCCCTGGTGCTGGCGGGTGTGAAGGACTTTTTTTCGAGGAGTGAACCTCTGATTTGAGAGCAGTTACAGAGTCGTAAACACACGGTTCATCCACAAAGACAATAAAAACGGTTTGTCAACACAGCGATGATAACTGAAGTCACGTCATTAACTTCTCTGAGCACAAGTGCACACAACTGGAATTATTCACACGTGGAAGCCTGAAAAATTGTAGAGACTCATGAAACGCTGCTGACTGCCCTTGCATTAGTGAGGAAATGAAATAGAAATTGAATTATACCCAGAGACATGAACATAAAGTAATTATGCACCAGACCCTGTGGACACGTCAGAAACCACACACACAGGAAGGATCTAGCAGTCAGGACCCACCAAAAAACAAGACGATCCCAATAATAATCCAACATTGTCCCTGATAATTATAAGAGAAGAACCAATGAAAGAAAAATCAGTAGAAGGAAGAAAATGATAAAAATGAGAGCAGATGTAAATGAAACACCAGTGAATAAGAGAACTGAAATGAGCAATGATAACAAGAGCTGGTACTTAAAAAATATTACATAATAGATACTCTGCACTCAAAATTGGAAAAAGGGGAGAAACTCTAATAAACAGAATCAGGATGAATGCAGAGAGCTTCCAACCATACACCTTGCAGTAGCGAGTGAGCAACAGATGGGAAAAGCTGGAAGAAATGGACCAATTTTCAGGCACAGAACCTTCTAAGATGGAATTAGGAAAATAGAAAACGTGAACAGAACAGTTACAAGAAGGAACACCGAAAGGTATTCAAAGTCTCCCAAAGAAAGGTAACACAGAATCTGCCCCTTTTCCTAGTGAGTCTGCCAAACCCTCAGGGGTAACCCAGGCCCGACCTTCTCTTTCCCAGACTCTGAGGAGGCGGCGGCTGCCCAGGCCACTGTGTGGGGCCAGCGTGGTCTGACCCTGGAGTCCACAGGGACACACAGACAAGAGGAAACTACAAACGCAGATGCAGAAACCCTCAGTGTGCTCAGGGACTTGGCACATGTTTCCTTAGGCTTGTGGCTTTCTGGGTGTGAGTTTTCATTTTGTGTTTTTTTTAATATATATATTGGACGTATCTGACAAGTATCATACTGAATTATGATCCCTAAGCTTGCTACTTGCATGACCCTTCTCATTTTATTTATTTTTGCAGAATTTAGAGTTTCATTTAATGAGTCTGGAAAACTATTATGTGAACGGGTAAATTTTGTGAATCAAGAGGGAGCTCAAGTAATACTCTCTCATTATGCCGGAGGCGTACGAAAGAACGTCGAGTCCAAAAGTCAGTAGGAGGGAGGGATGATAAGAACTAGAGAACAATAAAATGAACCATGAGTGAAAAAGACAATTCAAATGAGGAATGAGTAATAAAATAAAGGCTGATACTTTAAAAAAATCAATAAGTCTTGCTCTAGTTTCAAAAAATGGAGAAAACTGTAATAGAATCAGAGATGAACAAGGAGAGGTTGCAACAGACATCTCAAAATACAGAGCCTCACACAACTGCTGGGAAGTGTGTGTGCCAACAGATGGGAAAAGCTGGGGAAACGGAAAATCTTAGAAGCTCATAACATTCTAAGACTGAATAAGGAAGAAATAGGAAACCTAACAGGATAATTAGGAGCAAGCACTTTAGAAAGTAAACAAGGTAAAATGAATAAGAAAAATATCACAGGACCTGCAGGTTTTGCTAGGAGTCTAAGAAACCCTCAAAGGGAAACCAGTGCTGTCCTTCCCTGTCTCTTCCAGCAACCGGGAAAGACAGTGACTGCCAAGAGTGTTTTATGAGATCAAAAAGACTCTGACACTATGACAGACAAGGACAAACACAGAAGAGAAAACGACACACCACTATCCTGATAAATACCCATGTAGAAATCAGTTACAAAGCCTGAGCAAACAAAATTAGCAACACACTGAGAGGACCCTACATCAGGACCCAGTGGTGTTTATTCCAGGGACACAAGATGAACCAGGACAAGTCATCCATGGAATTCATCATTTCACCAGGGGAAAGATAATATCCCGGGATCAGATCAACAGCTACAGAGAAGGTGACCGACAAGACTCACACCCACTTATGATAAAGTCTCACAGTGAGACGAGGCTGGAGTAACACACCCCACAGGATAAAGACCATGTGCCCAACCCCAGCAGCATCACCCTCCGTGGGGAGAGACTGAAGCTTTTGGTCCTGGTCAGGACCCTGACAGGGACGTCCACTGCCCCACACTGCTCAGTGTCTGCCTAGGGAGACGTGTAAAGCTGTCGCCGTTTGTGCAGATCTGGTAATACACACAGAGAACCTGGAAGGCTCCACTTAAAATATTCGAAACAAAAATCAGTGTAGTAAAGTGCAGGCTCCAAACCATCATGTGTCTATGTGTGACGTGTGTGTTAAGGCCCTGGGCACAGATTTCAGTGGGTTGGTGGCTTTCCCGTTGATTTTTCATAGTTTGTGTTCATTTTTGAAAATAGACTTTACTCACCTGTGTCACATTGGGTTCTTGTCTCTGTGTCTGTTGCTTGTCTTCTTATTTTCATAACATTTGCTCTTACAGCATTGTTTATTGTTTACATTTAATGAGCCTATAAAACAATTACTTCTTGAATTGCGCCTTTTTTGTTTCACCACATCAAGGTCATGTGCACAACCAAGGAAACAAAAGCTTTCTCCTCTGTTAACTGTCAGGGTTGATTCCTTTACATTTTACATTTAGATCTATGATCCATTATATTCTATTTGTGGTAGTTGTTGGTCTGCCCAGATCAATTTCCTTTACATGTGCAAACCAGTTCTCCATGTAGGTTTACAATCAGGTTGTCAACATCCACCAGTAGTGCCCTGTGTTTCATTAGCTCTGAACTGAGTCCACAGTTCTTTTGGGAATAACTCACAGGTTGACAATATTTAGTCTTCTCGTCTGTGAGTAAGGGACAACTCTTCATAGATTTAGCTTCACAGCATCACAGTTCCAGAGTTTCCTAGTTTTCCTCCTATACATCTTATAGAATGTTGTCAGATTTCTATGTAAGTATTTCATTTTGAACTTCTTAATGTAAACAATATTATTTCATTTTGTTTTCCTATGGCTTCATATTAACTTACCGACAGAATGAGTATAAGACAAGTAATTAACTATTGAATATCAACATTTCCAATTAAACTTGTGACTTCACCTTGCTCCAAGTGCTTATTATTACAGTGAAATATTTGCTGATCTTCTTGCATTTTCTGCGTAGACGTTCACGTCATCTGTGAACAAGACAATTTTGTATCTGTGCTCCCCTCTGGGTTCTCTTTCCTGTAGTTGCTTCATTGCTTTATCTCAGATTTCAGCACAATTTGAGTGTGAAAGACAAAAAGGGAGCAGGCTCTTTCCTGCCCTGGTGAAGAGGTTTCAGGTTTGTCACGATTCAGTGAGATCCTTGCTTTGGGGTTTGGAGGTTTTATTTACCAAGGTGAAGACTCACATTTGTTCTCAGTTTACTGGGAGTTATTCCATCATGAGTGGGTGCTGGATTTCTCGAATTTTCCACATCTACTGATAGAGTCGCTATACTGTTGATTTTGCATCTTTTTGCGGGAGACCACGCTTCAGACGTCACCACTCATTGTCCCCCACTCAGACCTGCTCACAGCCCGTGTGCCCATTTTTCATCAGTTAACTGATGAAACATCAGTAAGGAAATCCCAACTCACTCAATCCCAGCTCAGGTGTCTCATGAGCCCTGGAGTCCTGATCTGCTCATTGTGGTGCCAGCGACCCTGCTGGTCCTGGGCGTCCCCAGCTCAGCCCCTGTCCCTGCAGGTTTGTGTCTGGGCTCCCCCCTGCTCCCAGCACTGTGCCTCTTGCACAGTAATACACGGCCGTGTCCTCGGGGCTCAGGCTGTTCATTTGCAGGTACACTGAGTTCTTGGCATTGTCACTGGAGATGGTGAATCGGCCCTTCACCGAGTCTGCATAGTTTGTTCTATCAACAAGAGGAATAATTGCTCCAACACACTGCAGCCCCTTCCGCGGAGCCTGGTGGACCCAGTGCATAACAGAGCATCAGATGGTGAATCCCGAGGCTGCAAAGGAGAGTCTGAGAGACCCCTCAGGCTGCACCAAGTCTCCCCCAGACTCCACCAGCTGCTCCGCACCCTGGACACCTGCAGACACAGACACAGACCGTCAGGAAACGGCTCTCGGCCACCGCTTCTCCCTCCTGCCCCCTCCCCCTCTGGTTCTCCTGCTCCCCAGGAATCACCTCCCAGAAGGGCCCCGAGGAGCAGCCAGCTCAGCCCACGCTCCATGGCGAGTGTCCGCGTCAGTCCTGCCCGAGTGGCCCCTGGTCCCGGCTGGCTCCTGTGCAGAGCTGCAGGGTGGGCCGGGCTGGTTTTCTGCAGCAGGGGACGGCCCTATTTGCATGTGTCCCGCTGTATAGCAGGCCCTTGCTGGGTCTGGGGACAGAGGAGCTCAGGAGCGTCCTGGGACTTTCGGGTCATGACAGCATCATAGGTGTGTCCCATATCAGGTGACAGAGTGGTTGGACACTGAATCCCTGTGGTTAGCGAGGACACAGGCCCAGGTGCTTGTGCTCACGAGTCCACTGTGGGGTCTTCTTGCTTGAGATGTTTGTAGGTTTTAGTATCAGTCAATTCTCAGATGTCTTATGTGCACATCTATTCCCCATTCAATAAGGGTTTTTCATTTTACTATTAGTTTCTTTTACTAAACAGAAGCTCTTTGTTTTATATAATCCAAAATTTTCATTTGTTTTCCTTCCTTTGCCATTGTGCCCAGTCCACAGGCATATCACGGAAGCAAGGCCCGGGTGTGTTGTTTCCTGTCTGTGTCTTATGTTGTCAGCAGCCGTTTTTATGTAGCTACTTGGGAAGTCTCCTTACTGTCCAAAGACACATGATTGAATCGCAAATATGAGGTTATTTGTGCACTGGTCACTACTCAGCTACAACAAAGGGTGAATCCTGCCTTTTGAAACAAGTTGGTCAGGACTGTAGAGAATGAGGAGAAATGAATGAGGCAGAACGAGAAATTCAGATGATGGACAGTCTCACTTAAATGTGCAGGAATAAAAGAAAACAACAGGAAACCAGCCAAACCCAAGTCTGTGGTCAACTCTCGACATCTAGACGAGGTTGGTAGCACTGGAATACATGATGTCGGGGGTGGGGGGTGATTGGGCCACATTATGTCTTGGGGGTCCTGGGGCCCCGGTGCTAGGCAGGTTTGAAGGACACATTTGTACAGCTTGAACCTCTAACCTGTGAGCAGATACAAGGTTGTAAACATCTGTTTCTGCCATAAAATTAATAAAAAGGTGCTGATATGTGGAGAAGGTTGAATACTGAAATTGCATCAATTATCCTCTCTCATCACCGTTGCGTCAGACTGGACATTGGTCACAGAAGGAGACTTTAACAAGACTTTAACATGTGGGGACGGAACAAACACTACGGACTGAAATAGGCTGCTCAGAAAATGAAACAACATGTTTTATTATTCCCAGAGACACAGAAATGGAGCTACAACCCCCAGCATATATGTCCCATGGAACAACAGCAGGAGGGAAGGACAGAGAGCACAGGGCCACAGCATGGAGTGAGAAC
>PVIJ01022831.1:0-15365 GCA_004024925.1 Scalopus aquaticus
GCCGTGTGTGTGTGTGTGTGTGTGTGTGTGTGTGAGACGAGCCGTGTGTGCGCGCGCTACAGGCAGACACCAAGGACCCCCGTCACGCAGACACTTGTGGCCTGAGGTTCTCATTCCTCGCCCTGGGGGCTCTTGTGGGCCCCCTCTGGAGACCGCCGACCCCCCCAGTTCACGTTCCCCGAGGGTAGAGGGGTGCAGGAGGAGACGAGGCGCCCGGTCCACCATGCAGGCGTCTGTGGCCGGCCGGGCCCACAGGGCTCCCGCCTGACACCGCGCGGTTGCGGGTCGCGCTTTGCGGGTCGCGGGCCTCAGCAGCGCACGGCTGGGAAACTCAGCAACCTGTCGCTCCCCACGGACTCAAAGGAGACGCCCCTCCGAGTTGCCAGCAGATATAAATAACTGCTGTTTCCATTTTGTTTTAAGACCTTCCTGTTTTTTCCTGTGTGCGTGTAGCTTTAAATTATTCACCCAGGGAATGAATCTGGGGGAGCTGGAAAACACGCCCCAATGTCCTCAGGGACAAGAGCCCGGGTACCTGGGCCTCGGGGCTCAGCCTCCGCGTCCTCCGCCCGCGTGGGCCTGTAAACGGTTGTTTTTTAAAAAAATAATTTATTAATTTATTTTTGCATACAAGAACTGGGGTGTAGGCCAGAGGTGCGGGGGGGCTGAGAGGACTCGCCAGAGACAGAGTGGGGAGCAGAACAGGCGGATCCACTGAAATACACTGCTGAGGGGAGCAGCGGGGAGACAGCCCCCTGTGGGCAGTTCCCTGGCGGGGGATCGAACTCAGGCCATCCAGTGATAGCGCTGAGACTCAACCCCTAGGCCACCAGGGAGGCCCCCTAAAAAGTCATCTTTACGGGAGAATGAAGTCACGTTGTTTCTGCGCGGCCAGCGGCCTCTAGTCCGGCAGCATCTGCGGCCTCGAGCTCCAGGCCCCTCTCTGGCGCCCCCTGCTCCCAGCCAGAGTGTGAATTACTGTAAACAACACTGGGGCGACATCTCCCCTGTCAGAACATCCCCTCCTTGGGCAGGGCCAGGTGCTAGGAGGGGCTGGGCAGGGTCTGCCCTGTGGGTCCGGCTCGGGTCGGGGTGTCCGGCTCGCGGTGGGGCCCTCCTCCCTCTCGGGGGCCGCGGGCACCCCGTGCCGAGCGCTGGGGCTCGAGAGCCTCCGGGCAGCCGTCAGCGGTCACTTGCTTGTCGTCGGGTTCCCTCACGGCTGCCGTCGCCACCCGCAGTGAGGACTCCCCCTTCCGCCTGGGTGCCCCAGCTCCCGAGCAGAGCCTGCCCCTCCCAGAGCGGGGCTCAGCAGGTGTCGCCCCCCCCTGCGCTTGGCAGAACCCCGGGGCCCCAGAACTAGGGGGCAGCTGGGAGGGCCCCTCGCTGTCCCGCTCGCCCCAGGCCTGCAGTCCAGCGAGGGCCGAAGACCGCGTGGGGAGTCTGGGCGCCGCGAGTGCAGCTGGGCCGCACCGCCCTCGGTGACCCAGCTGGGGCCGCCGTCTCCGCCCCTCCCGGCTGAATGCCTCCTGGGACGGGCGGCCTCGGGCAGGGCCGTGCCCACGGAGGCCTGGGCGCGCTGCCTTCTGCTCCAGCCCGAGGCCCCCAGGCTGGGCCACCCGCCGCCCTCCTAGCTCAGCCCCCGAGGAGCGGGGAGGGGTGGGGCGCCCTCTGGGGAAGCCTCGCCAGGCAGGTCCAGCGCCCACCCCTCCTCCTCCCTGCTGGGCCCCTGGTGCCCTTGGCCGCCCCCACCCCCGCCTGTGCCCTCCGCCGCATCCCCCTCCTTCCCCGCCCCCTTCCCGACGCCCGCAGAATGCTCCCTGCCCCGCGTGTGTGATTCACGGAAGTGAGGCGGGTCACACCTTCCGCGCTGTCCGCTGTGGTCACTCAGCGTGTGTGTGAGCGTGTGCACGTGCGTGTGCGTGTGTGCACTGTGACAGTCACTGCTGCAGACTCTCCGTGAAGCCCTCCTGCCCCCCACACCCGGGAGGTCTCAAGCCCCCCCCACCCTCCCTCAGGACCCCTGGGGAGCTGCGTGATGAGGTCTTCGAACCAAGCATCACGGGGCACCCACTTAACCTGGCAATCGCGTGATGCCCCAGGGCCCTCTCGGGCAGCGCCCCCGCCGGCCCCACATGAGGTCAGGGACAGTGTGTGTGAAGGACCAACCAGCAGGGGGCGCCATCCTAAAGAACAGCCCCCTCGACCCCAAAGACAGCGGGCTTGACTCACAGCGCCCCCACCACGCCTTCTCGACCCGTCTGGGCCTCGGTTCTGTCAGTGAAATGGGGCGATGCTGTCCCCCGCCGGAGAGCTGCGAAGCCGCGACCTTCCGCCTCCGCGGTCTGAGCTTGCAGCGCACTGGGCGCGCCTGCCCGCCCCCCACCCCACCCCCCGGCCCCCTGTGCGTCCACTCAGCGCTTCTCCACCCCGGCCACGCCTCTGAGCGCCCGTCAAGTCCCACCGGTCCCCCACATTTGTGGGCCGCGCTTGTGAACGTCGGTCCCAGCTCCGAGCCTAGTGAACTTTGGTCCCAAAATACCAAAGTCAGGTGCAGGCAGCGGCTGACCAGCTGCACACGGCCTCCACCCTGCCGACCCTGGGCGGGGGCGCCTTGGCGCCGTGCATGGAGGAGACGGGCTCTGAGGGCCAGGGGACGCCCCCTAATTAAAGCCCTGGGAAGGGGGGGTCGCCCCCGCACCCATCCAGGCCTTCTCCACTCCCACGCCGAGCAGGTCCCCCGTCCCCACCATTTGACAAATGAGGAAACCGAGGTGCAGGAGGCGCAGTGAGGACGTGGTCTTGGGGCCCAGCCCAGGCAGCTGGCCGGGGTCTCAGCCTCTCGGTGCCGCCGAGCCCCGGCCTCCGCTGCCCCCACAGCAGGGCCGGCTGCGTCCAGCAGCCCAGCGCTGTGACCGTGCCCTCCCCTCGGGGCTTCGCCCCGCATCCTCCAGCCCCCTGGCCTCCGCCTGCCCCCGCCCCCACCAGAGTCGCCCTCACCTCCTGGGCTTCAAGCGGTGCTGACCCCCAGCCTTCCCCAGGGATCCCCACCAGACCCAGGGGCACCCCCTACTGGCCGCAGCCCAGCCCACCCCAGGCCAACATCCTGGTCCAGCCAGCACCGCCTGCGCTGCCCCCACAGGCACCTTTCTGGGGTTCCAGGTGCTGATGGGCCATCCTCTGAGGCGTCACAGGCTCCCCTCACCGCCGGGGAACAGGGGGCCCCCGCTGAGACCCAGGAGCCCCTCCCCCGCACCGCCTGCCCCTGACCCCCCACGACCGCCCTGGAGGTCCGAGTGCAGCACCCCGCCGCGGCCCCAGCTGGCTAGTGAGCACCTACTGTGCGCAGGCCCTGCTCTAAGCTCAGCGGGCAGGGCCGACGCGCCTCCCGGGGCACGGACGCAGGAGCTGGCCAAGCACCACAGCAGCGGCGCCCGCTGGGCAGGGCCGAGCCCGCCGCGGAGGGGTGGGAGTGGCGGCCTGGCCGGCCCTGAGCCGCTCCCCTCCGTCGGCTGAGCCAGAGCCGGGGCGCTCGGCCGGCACAGCCCGAAGATGCTGCCGCCGCTTGTTCACCCCGTGCAGACGCTCTCCTAGGGGGACAGGCCAGAGTCAGAACAGGCACCCCGACAGGGCCCGGCCCGGGAGGCCTCCGGAGGCCACTCCTTGGTGGGGGGGTGAAGCCAGAGGGCGGTGGGAGGAGCCGTCTCAGTCCCCAGAGGCGCCTGGGGGAGCCGGCTCCCGGAGTGGCGACCGAGAGGGTCGGCAGGAGAGGGCTCCTCCGGGCGGCCCAGAGCGACCCTGGCCCGGCAGGTGCAGACGCTGCTCTGGGGTGCCAGGCAGAGACGGGGTGGCACTTAGGGGCCAGGCTCTGCGCCAGGCCCTGGCAAGGGAGGTGCCCAGTCCTCTCCCCAGGCGAGGAGGTCGCCTCCTGCCCCGCTGCACGGATGCAGGAGCTGCGTCGGGGGCCCGCTGCCCCTAAAGTCGCAGAGCGGTTGGTCTGGCCTGAGCCTGCCCACCCGGCTGCCCGGCTGAACTGGGCGCACAGGAGTGGCCATGGGGGGCCGAGCACCTCTGCAGCGACACTCCCGTCTGGCAGATGGCAGGGCCCAGGGCTCTGGCTGGAGCCCCTCACAGGCTCGTGACTCCAGACAGACAGGGCTGGAGGGAAAGGGCTGCTGCCCCACAGTTTTGGCAGGGGGCTGCAATGTGGGGGGCCCCTGAGGCTGAGAGGCTGGCTCCAGCTGCTCTCACCCAGAATGACTTCTCGAAGGCTCCTGGGACCGCCCATCAGGAACGGTTCAGGAATTGTGCTGAGCAGGGCGGGAGGTCCAGGCCAGCACCCTGGGGCCCTGCCCCCCGGGACCTGCCGCTTCCCACTCAGTCCTCAGGGAGCTGTCCCGGGCCGAGTCTAGGCCCGAGGGGCTCACACAGGCCCCCGCCTGCTGAGCTGCAGCCACCCCGGGCATCTGGGAAGCCCCCTCCCCTTTCCTGTCAGCAGGACAGTTGGTACAGGAAAATGGCAATATTTGTACATTGGGAATGCGAAAGAAAAGGCAGACAACAAAACCAACAATCTTACTGAACTTGTGCCATCGGCTCATTACATTCAAACTGCATAAAAGCAATTGTTCTTCATGGAGTCGAGATGAACAATTCATTTCGTTTTCCTACCTCAGTTAAATTTTTAATAGAGGATTTCTTGAGTTTATTTTCTTGAAAACACCACAGATCAGCGGGGGCGTTTGCAGTGTCAGTGGCGTTGCCACACAGCCCGGGGGGTGCGCATCCTGGGTGGTGTTGCAGGATGGAGGGGGCGGCCCGTGGACGGTGCAGGGGTCACTGACGGCCAGGGTCCCCATAACACACTCAACGCTCAGCACAGGGCCTGGCGCTGGTGGGCCCACAAATGTGGGGGTTCAAGGGCAGGACCCCAGGCCTCAGTCCTGTACCTCATTACAAACTGTGGGGTCCAGTCACCCAAATCTGTCGCACTGGGTAGGCAGGGGTGCGTCTTCTCCAAGTCCCCCAGCCCACTGGCTATGAGGAGACCCAGCCCCCGGCATCCAACAAGGCTTTGCAGTCCTGTCTGGGGAGTCTTGGGGCCCCAGGCTTGCCTTCCCCTGCCCCCTGGGCAGCCCCCAATCTGCCGGCACCGTCACCGCTGAGCTGGTCTTTTTTTTTTTTTTAAAGATTTATTTATTTATGCCTACAAGCTGGGGTACAGGCCAGAGGCGTGGGGCGGCGAGAGAGTTCACCAGAGACAGAGTGGGGAGCAGAACAGGCAGATCAGAAATACACTGCTGAGGGGAGCAGCGGGCGAGCCAGGAGAGGTCTGCTGCGCCATGTGGGATTCTCCCTGGCCGGGTGTCAAACTCGCATCGCTGTTGCCGACAGCTCCACAGCGCAGCGCCTAACCGCTGCGCCACCGGGGAGGCCCTGAGCTGGTCATTTGCAGGATTATTAGTTTGTGTGTCCCCTTCCCCACTCCAGGTCATGTCCAGGAAGACGGGGAGTGACCAGTCCTTGCTGGTCCCCTGCCCGCCGTGCTCCCTGATACAGTGCAGGCGCCCCAAGAACGTCCTGTCAAGTGAGCAGATCAGGGCATGGGGTGCGTGAGAATAACAAGCAGGCCCTGTGCCCGAAGAGCACACTGACGCCCAGCGGCAGCACAGCCGGCTGGTGCCGGGCGGGGGACAGGCTTGGTGACAACCTCGTGTTCAGACTGAGGCGCCTGGCTCAGGTGCACGAGGCTGAGGGCAGAAGATGCGCCCTCTAGGAGCCTCCAGGGTCTGAGCTGAAACTCTCAGGCATGTGGGGTGTGAGGGGCCTGGGGTCGCCCCCCGCCCCGGGGCAGGGTTCCCACGGGATGAAAGGAGGGCCTGGCTCCGTCCACAGCTGAGAACCGGCCTGGAAGGGTGCCTGGTTTGAGAGTCACAAACAGGGCTGGTTGTGTGTGTGGGAGAGGAGAGGACTCTGGTCTACAGGGTGCGTGCTCAGATGTAAGGGTAACTATGAAAAGAAAAAGTAAAGTGGGGTGTTGCTTCCCGGCGGGGCTAGCTTCTGAGAAATGCCTCACGGGGCCATTTCCTCCCTGTGCAAACACAACATTAGAGTGATTTTGTGTGTTTCGCGGCCATGATAAAATAACAGGAGATTAAATCAAAACGAGGGAAATTGATGGTGTCAGGAGACGTAGCATGCGATGGCGGCGGTGGCTGTTGGGGCACTAGCGCGCTGTGACGCTGCGTGACTGTGCATAAATTCTAAAATAGTAGATGAGGAATGGAACATAAGAAGAAGCTCAATGCAGGCCTCCCTGGTGGCGCAATGGGTTAAGCCTCTGCACTATGAATCTGTAGGCAGCCACTGCAGCACAAGTTCAATCCCCAGCCAGGGAGCTTCCTACAGGGCACAGCAGACCTCTCCTGTGTCCCCGCTGTTCCCCTCAGCAGTGTATTTCAGTGGATCCACCTGTTCTGCTCCCCCTCTGTCTCCGGTGAAGCCTCTTACCCTCCGTACCTCTGGTTTACACCCCAGCTCTTATGTGCATAAATAAATAAATCTTTAAAAAAAAAAAAGCATCAGCAGCTCAATGCAGGTGACACCAGAAAAGGGGTACGAACAGGGCACCAACAATCAGACAGAAAGCACAAAGTAACACGACAGGGGCAAATCCAGCTGTACTAGTGATCACAATAAATGTAAATGGACTAAACTTCCAGTAAAAGAGATTTCCAGAGTGAATTAAAAACACAATTGAAAAGACACGCCTGAAACATAAAGACGAGACGAACAAATGCAATGTTGAAGGCAAACGCTAATCAAAAAGAAGCCGTTTTACTCTAATAATAACAGACATGTGGCCCATAAGGCAAAAAAAACTGGGGCTGGGGCTCTTCTGGCTCCCAAGGTCCAGCGTGTTGGCCTTGTCACCCAGGGGTGAGCAGACGCCCTCTGCCACCCCAGCCAGGGTCCTCTCCACAGAGGGCCTGGTCCCTTCGGGTCCCACTCCCACTGCCTTTGGCCCACATAGGATGTAGGCCTTGCCCAGGGTGCAGGGAAGGCAGAAATCATTGCGCGTGGCACCTCTGCCCACACTCAGCCCAGACAAGGAGACAGATGTGTGATGCCAAGTTCAAGGTGCTAAAGCAGTGTGGTAAGGGCTGGTGGGCGAAGGTGTGCTGTGCGCCGCTAAGCAGTCAGAGCCGCCTCGCCCCCGAGGACAAGGGAGGCGCTGCGGCCGAGGGCGCCGTCCATGCCGAGGGCTGAGCGCTGCGGCTGGAGCCCAGCTGCGGGCCGAGGCGGGGCAGCCCCCGCCACCAAGCCAGAGTAACCGGGAGCCGCAGGAGGGCGGGCGCAGGCCGGTGGGAAGGCGCGGGGGAGGAACCGGCAGACCCGGAGGACCCGCCGCTGCCCAGGGCCCCGTCCGCTGAATCAGCCACTCGCCTCCGGACGCCCCACGGGCCTCTCCACGTCCTGGGCACACTTGTCCAAGCGGCACTGGAACCTTGCAGCCCCTGGGAGAAAGTGGGCCCAGGGACGGGAGGACGCGCACCCAGCACGACACGGCCGGTCCGGAGAAGTGGGGCTCAGACCCAGGCGACGCCTCCCCACGGGCTGCCCGGCCGTCCTGAGGCTGAGAGGGGGAGCGGATAGGCCGGGGTGCTAGCCAGACACAGGGCCTCACTCGCCCAGAGGCCCTGCAGCACCCCGCGGGGGACCGGGCTTTCCTCCGCCCGCTTCTCAGGTGGCTCGTGCAAGTGACTGGCCGGCGACCCCGCCCCGGGGATGCCCCTTCCCCTCCCCCCACACACCCCCTGAGCAGGCGCAGCCTCGGTGGGTCCTCCGGGACAGGCCGTGGGGACGCAGAGGCCCAGGACACCGGGGGGCAGCGCCCGTCCCGGGCTCCGGCCCTCACCCCCCTCCCTGCATGGCCGTGACCTCGCTGGGCCCCGGCCCCCTGGTCTCCGACGCTGGGTGATGCCCCGCAGAGGCTGCCAGGACCAACTGGGGACCAAGGGGCCACCGGGGCCAGGTGGGGGCCCCGCTGCGGCTCCCACTTCCTCATCGCTGGGCCGCCGCCTCTGGAGACTAGGGTGGAGACGCCGCCCAGCAGGGCAGGAGCCGCACCCGTGGCCGGCGCCCAGCGGAGCCGGCCTCACCCCTCGCTCCCGGAGCACCTTGGGGGCGCTCGCACCGCTGCTGCTAGCGCCGCTCGGCCGTTCCCGGGACAACAGCCCTTCTCCAGGGCCTGCTCGAACCACTGTCCCCCATTCAGTGAAGAAAGCAAGGGCAGGAGGAGACATCTGGGCTGTTCCAAGAAGGGAGGGCAGCTCTCCAGGTGGATGGAGAGGGAAAGGCGTCGAGCAGAGGAACAGCGCGCGCAAAGGCGGAGGAGTCGCCACTGCCTGAGATGCGGCTGGGCCGCGGCCGGAGCGCGCGCAGGGCGGGGAGGCCGGCAGGTGGGATTTCCTCCGAGGACTCTGGGGAGCCGTGGGGGGCTCCAGAGGGGAACAGAGGCAGGATCAGCTGTGGACGGGCTCGCGGGAGAGGCTGGGGCCTGGGCAGGCGGAGGCCTGCGCTGGGCCGGGGCAGCGGGAGGTGCCGCGAGGGGCTGTTCCAAGGAGGAGCCGCAGCCTCCTTGGCAGAGCCCGAGAGCAAGGCCCACTTCTGACGGGAGGGGCTGGAGGGGCCGCGCTAGGAACGCCCCGGAAGAGTGGGGGCGCTCCTGCCCGCTCCTGCTGGTCACAGCCACATGGGCCGGGAGTGGCCGCGGCTGAGGCGGTGCCGGCGCTGGGCCTGTGTTCGCTCCCTCGGCCTCGGCCCGCTGCAGCCTGTCAACAGGACACCTCGTTTGCTCCCCAGAACCGGGTCGCCGACCGCCCCTCCTGCGTTACCGTGGGTGTCGGGGCCATCTTTGTTCACAGAAACAGCACCCCAGGGCCTGCTTTGTGCTTGGCAGCGGGCAGGCGGGGAGCTCTGGAGGGTCTGGGAGGCAGAGGGGGTGCCAGGTGGCCCCGTCCTCGCCCTGGAATCGCGGCTCCAGCGCGTTTCATCCCCCACTGGCTGCTGTTGCTGAGCCCCTGCTGGCACGAGCCTGCGGGAGAGCACGCTAGGGGGGCCAGGCGGGGCTCCCCTCCCTCCGGAGCGAGCCGGCCCGCGGCAGGCTGGAGCTCCGCGGGCAGAGCTGCCTCCCGCCCCGTCGGCCCTGCCCTGAGACCCGGCCCTGCGGTAAAAGAGCCAGGCTCGGGCTGGACTGGGCATCCGCGGGGTCGGGAGCTGTGGGTGCGAATGGACAGACCCCCGGCGGTCTGAGCCCGAGAGGCTGTGGGTGGGGGCGGGTGCAGCGCAGGGGCCCGCCCCCAGAGCTACCGCAGGAGGCAGTGCCGCCTGGGCCGCAGAGCTTGGGGCTCCGATCTCCCCCTCAGCGGCGCCAGCGCCAGGCCAGCAGCGTGAGTAACAAGCGGGGCCCACAGCCCCAGCGCTCCCCTGGGAGCCGCCCCTGCCGCTCCTCCCAGCTGCCCCGGGCGGCCTTCCTCAGCCCGCTCCGGCCAACCCAAGCCCGCAGCACTGAGCGCTCACGGCAGGCCGGCCCTCCTGTGGGGGCTCAGCTGGGGTTCCATCTGTCCAGTAGTGACGAAGGCGACACCCTAGGGGCTGCCCAGAACACACCCACCATGCGTGGGCTCCACGCCTTGGGGGGGGGCTTCTCCTTGCCAAGGCTCCTTGCCGGAGTCGCCGCGTTCCACATGGTCCAGGGAAGTAAATACGCGATTAACATTGATTTCACCGTTTGGGGTTGCTGTTGTCTTTGGTTTTGTTTTTTTGTAATGTGGCCTCGAGGAATTTAAACTCGAAGGTGGAGTTGGCATCGTTTCTGTGGGCGCCACCTCCCAGGTGGCGTCTTCTGGTGTAATTTTAACTTTTTAAAGATACTGTTCTGCTTACTAGAAAAGTGATCTTGGTTTATTAAAGAAAACAAAGAACGGACTCGGCCCCTCACCCCCAAGCTGGAGCGCACTGCTGAGAAGAGCTTGGAGGGTTTGCGCCCGTGTTTTCTTGGAGCAGAAATATGGGTCTCTCGTTCTGCAGCCTCCTTTAAATCCTCCCGAGTCCCGACCACGCAGTCCGCCTCGGGAACCCCCCAGCAGCCTGGCAGTCCCAGCTGCAGCGCTGCCCGCCCCCAGGTACCCGCCGGGTCAGGGCGGAGAATCCTGTTTGTGGGCTCTGCCGCCCCCGCACGCGCCAGCGCTGTGCCTTCTGTGGACCCCCAGCCCTAGCCCTGCCGGGTGGCAGCCATGTTTGGGGTGAACAGCCCTGACGCCAGGTCCAGTCCCGGCTCTGCCCTCCGCTCCCGTGTTCCCTCCTCGAGCTGTCGTGGGCCCCCATCTCGGGTGAAATCCAGGAGGTAGAAGTGGGCTGTTTGGGCATTGGAAAGGGGAGGCGCTGATCTTAGAGCGCCCCGGGGTCCCACACCCCTTTATCAAATGTGGGAGTATTTCCAGAGTGAGCTGTTTTTAAAATCACATGAATGGAATCAGTAAAAGCTTTAAATAGCTTCGCGTGAATTCTGACCAGATTTTGCCACCAAATGGGAGTTGGCTCCAAAAGCCACGAGAGTCTTGGGGTTCCCGGGGCTTCCTGGACCTCAGAAACGCAGGCCTTGATCAGCGCCCGACGAGAGGTAGGGCGGCACTTCCGCGCACTAAGTGAGTTTCTGCCTAGAACGCTGGAGAGCAGCGTCCGCCGCCAGGGAGGGGTGTGGCGGCCGGTGTGGTGGCAGCTGGCGCGGCCGCTTTGAATCTTTTTTTACTGAGGAATAATTTACACGCGGGCCTCCCCGGTGGCGCAGCATTTAAGCGCTGCGCTGTGGAGCTGTTGGCAGCGGCGACGCGAGTTCGACGCCCGGCCGGGGACAATCCCACATGGCGCGGCAGACCTCTCCTGCCTCGCCCGCTGCTCCCCTCAGCAGTGTGTTTCTGATCTGCCTGTTCTGCTCCCCGCTCTGTCTCTGGTGAACCCTCTCGCCGCCCCACGCCTCTGGCCTATACCCCAGCTTGTATGTATAAATAAAAAATAAATCTTAAAAAAAAATAATAATTTACACGCAATGAAGCGCCCCCTTTCCCGTGCAGTGGGGGGGTTCACAGTTGTTTTCAGCCTCGTCGCCTCCGCCCCAGGGGGGAACATTTCCATCACTCCCAGAACGTGCGCTCTGGCCCTTCCCACCCGAGCCCCGCACGGGCCCGCGCCGCACGCGAGTGTCAGTCGCGGGGACACTGAGCACGGTCCGCCCGTCGTGGGACACGTGGTCGCTCCGCTTCCGGCCGCAGCGCACCGGGCGGAGGGACTTGCGCTCTCTGGCGCGGGGAACCCAGGGCGGAGCGGCAGCCACTTCACGGGAGCTCGCGGGCTCTTTCCTGAGCGGTCTCGCCCTGCAACGCCCGCGGCTGGGAGGGAGGGCCCCGCCCCCGGGAGCTCGCTGACTGGGTCTCGCTGGCACTGACCGTCTCTCCCACGCCCTCAGGTCATCCGGACGGACACCTTCAAGCACCTGCGGCACCTGGAGATACTGCAGCTGAGCAAGAACCTGGTGCGCAAGATCGAGGTGGGCGCCTTCAACGGGCTGCCCAGCCTCAACACGCTGGAGCTGTTCGACAACCGGCTGACCACGGTGCCCACGCAGGCCTTCGAGTACCTGTCCAAGCTGCGGGAGCTCTGGCTGCGCAACAACCCCATCGAGAGCATCCCCTCCTACGCCTTCAACCGCGTGCCCTCGCTGCGGCGCCTGGACCTGGGCGAGCTCAAGCGGCTGGAGTACATCTCGGAGGCGGCCTTCGAGGGCCTGGTCAACCTGCGCTACCTCAACCTGGGCATGTGCAACCTCAAGGACATCCCCAACCTGACGGCGCTGGTGCGGCTGGAGGAGCTGGAGCTGTCGGGCAACCGGCTGGACCTGATCCGCCCCGGCTCCTTCCAGGGCCTCACCAGCCTGCGCAAGCTGTGGCTCATGCACGCCCAGGTGGCCACCATCGAGCGCAACGCCTTCGACGACCTCAAGTCCCTGGAGGAGCTCAACCTGTCCCACAACAACCTGATGTCGCTGCCCCACGACCTCTTCACGCCGCTGCACCGCCTCGAGCGCGTGCACCTCAACCACAACCCCTGGCACTGCAACTGCGACGTGCTCTGGCTCAGCTGGTGGCTCAAGGAGACGGTGCCCAGCAACACCACGTGCTGCGCGCGCTGCCACGCGCCCGCCGGCCTCAAGGGGCGCTACATCGGCGAGCTGGACCAGTCGCACTTCACCTGCTACGCGCCCGTCATCGTGGAGCCGCCCACGGACCTCAACGTCACCGAGGGCATGGCCGCCGAGCTCAAGTGCCGCACCGGCACGTCCATGACCTCCGTCAACTGGCTGACGCCCAACGGCACGCTCATGACGCACGGCTCGTACCGCGTGCGCATCTCCGTCCTGCACGACGGCACGCTCAACTTCACCAACGTCACCGTGCAGGACACGGGCCAGTACACGTGCATGGTGACGAACTCGGCCGGCAACACCACGGCGTCGGCCACGCTCAACGTCTCGGCCGTGGACCCCGTGGCGGCCAGCGGGGCCGGCGGCCCGGGGGGCGGCCCGGGGGGCGGGGGCGGCGGCCCGGGGGGCGCCGGCGGCTACACCTACTTCACCACGGTGACGGTGGAGACCCTGGAGACGCAGCCCGGCGAGGAGGCGCTGCAGCCGCGCGGGACCGAGAAGGAGCCGCCGGGGCCCACGACGGACGGCGTGTGGGGCGGGGGCCGGCCCGGGGACGCGGCGGGCCCCGCCTCGTCGTCCACCACGGCGCCCGCGCCGCGCTCCTCGCGGCCCACGGAGAAGCCCTTCACGGTGCCCATCACGGACGTGACGGAGAACGCGCTCAAGGACCTGGACGACGTCATGAAGACCACCAAGATCATCATCGGCTGCTTCGTGGCCATCACGTTCATGGCCGCCGTGATGCTCGTGGCCTTCTACAAGCTGCGCAAGCAGCACCAGCTCCACAAGCACCACGGGCCCACGCGCACCGTGGAGATCATCAACGTGGAGGACGAGCTGCCCGCCGCCTCGGCCGTGTCCGTGGCCGCCGCCGCCGCCGTGTCGGGCGCGGGCGGCGTGGGCGGGGACAGCCACCTGGCCCTGCCCGCCCTGGAGCGCGACCACCTCAACCACCACCACTACGTGGCGGCCGCCTTCAAGGCGCACTACAGCGGCAACCCCGGCGGCGGGGGCTGCGGGGGCAAGGGCCCGCCCGGCCTCAACTCCATCCACGAACCTCTGCTCTTCAAGAGCGGCTCCAAGGAGAACGTGCAAGAGACGCAGATCTGAAGCCGCCGCGCGGGGTCTCCTGGGCCCCCCCCCCCCCCCCCGCCGCCCCAGCCCCTTTTTGGACCCACCGGCCGCGAGGCGGGGTAGGCGGCCAGTCCCAGCCACTGCTGGACTCCAGGGCGGGGGTGCGCCCCGGCCACGGCAGGGTGGGGCTCGGCCTCGTCCCCCCAGCCCCCGGGACGTGCGGGGACACAGGATTCAGGAGAGGTGGCCAGGCCCTCCGCTTTTCCTCCTCCTCTCCCGACGACCGCTCCCAGCCCTCCGCGTCAGGGGAGACGGGAGCTTTTTTGAGGGGCGCCCTTTCCCCTCCCCCCCACGACCCTCGTTTTACGGTTCATTTTTTGCAGTTTGGCGCCCGCCCTCCCTCCCCCGCTGTCCTGGACACTGAAGAGACACAGGTCAGAGCCCCCGGCCCCGGCCCCTCCCGGCGCTGAGCTCCCCTCCGGCCCCGCCCTGTTGCTGGGGCGGAGCACCTCGGCCCACCCCCACCTTCGCCCCGGCCCTCACCTACCCACAGACTCTTTTGATACTGAAGGGAGGTTTGCGTCAACGACTACCTGCTCTGTAATTACTTTAAAAAAAAAACATGGAAAAAGTAAAAAAATATTTTTTTTTGGTCATGGAAGCACGGAGGAGAGAAGCCCAAGTGTGTGGGCGGGCGCGGGGGTGGGAGTCTCCGCGGGAGGCGGGCGGTGGCCCCTCCGCTGGTCCTGGCGCCCCCCCCCCGAGGGCTGGGGTCGCCCGGCATACACCTGGAGCCCGTCTCCGCGGT
Source organism: Scalopus aquaticus (assembly GCA_004024925.1). Classification (NCBI taxonomy): domain Eukaryota; kingdom Metazoa; phylum Chordata; class Mammalia; order Eulipotyphla; family Talpidae; genus Scalopus; species Scalopus aquaticus. The sequence continues at coordinate 14,142 of PVIJ01022831.1, forward strand.
TCCCGCCCTCCAGGGCACACACTGGTTTCCTTACACCCTGTACCCCTCACCCCCGCTTCACGGCAGAAATCCAGGGGCTGCGTGCGTTTCCTGGGGCTGAGGACAAGGCACCGCAGACTAGGGGGGCCGCAGCAGGAAGGGGTGCGGATGGGGCCTGGCCGCCTCCCGGAGCCGCAGGGGAGCGTCCCCTCCTGTCTCCGGGCCACGCCCGAGGCTGTGGCTCTCAGGGCCCCTCCCGGGCCGGTGGTGCCCTCCCCGTGAGCAGTGCCCACGGTCGGTCCTCAGGACAGCGGCGCATCAGATGACGCCCCTGGCGACTGAGCGCGGAGACCCTGGCTCCAAAGGTCACCTTACAGGCCCTGGGGGTCAGCAGTTGAGCTCCTAACAGCCAGACCAGCGCTGCAGCCTCAGCGAGGCCTGAGCCGCGGAGGGTCGGAGGCGAAAGGTCGCCTTCCTGGCCCGGCTGGGGTGCGAGGGGCTGCGCTAGGGCCCAGAGGGCGAGGGTCCGGGAGCCCCTGCGGCGCTGCAGGAGAGAGGCCTAGCCAGGGCTGCCCACTCCCGCGTCTGGCCAGGCAGGGGCGAGGGCCTCGCAGCGGCCGCACCCACTCAGGACACGGCCGCGGGTCAGGCGCAGTCTCAGCCCCTTCCCCCTCGCCCCGCCCCAGAAGGGGCCGCCCCCCGGGGAGGGGCCGCCCCGGAGAAGGGACTTGCCCCCCGGCGGGCCGCGCAGGGGACTGCAGGCGTCCTGGCCTCCAGCAGGAAGGCTGGGTGGGCACGAGGCCGTAGCCGCAGCCGACCAGGCCCCGCATGCGCAGTGAGCGCCGGGCGCCGCCCTTCTTCCCTGGCCGTTTCTGCCCCCGGTTATCTTACTGCCCCTCTCCCGGGGCGTTCCCGCCAGTTCCCCCCTTATCGCCCGCCTCAGCCTCAGCCTGCGGGGGGGTCTCAGGCCCTATCTGTCGCCTCTGTCTGTTCTCCCGCCCTCGCCTTGGGACGCTCCCCTCGCTCTCTTTTATGCTCCCTCTCCATCCTCTCAGCGCCATCCTGGTTGCCATGGCAACGCTGCTGCGGGTACCAGGTGGTGGGTGGGGGTAGGGCGGGCACTGCCGCAGCCTCCGCCATTTCTGATGCCAGGCGCCCGGGAGGCACGGTGGCTGGGGCTCTTGGGGGCCCCGGGGGCTGGGGCCTCCCCAAGCCACACAGGCTTCTTCCCGGCGGGTGGGAGAT
>PVIJ01022832.1:0-15363 GCA_004024925.1 Scalopus aquaticus
GGCTCGCCCTCACCGTGTGGATTTCCCTCGTCCTCCGACTTGCCCTGCTGCTTCTGCTTTCCCTCATCTCCTGATTGTCCCCCATCATCTGCCTGCCCCTCGTCCTGGCGCTTTCTGTGTTCTGGGTTCCTCTTTATGTGCGGCATTTCGTCCTCTGACTGGTCTCCATCTTCAGGCTCTACTTCATCTTCTGGCTTTCCCTCATTTTCGAGGGTTCCTTCATTTTCTGGCTTTCCTTCATTTTCTTTGTAGACCTTTTCCATGTTGAGATTTTTCCTCCTTTGCCTGTCTTGGGAGACAGAGAGGAGACAAAAGAAACTGAGGAGGGAGATGGTGGAATTTAGTACTCGCCTTTACGACTTAGGCCAGGGGGATATGCTCCTGACCCTATCCCCACTTCCAGGTGCACTCTCACCCACATATTTCTCCTTTTCTTCCAAGTCATACATGCTTATATGAACCAACCTTGCAGAAACTTCCACAGGTCCTTCTCCCTACATTTAAATGGGGTGTGCTGAGAAGGCCGTAAGAGCAGATTTGTCCCTTACTGTGGCCGTGGCCATGTCCGTAACAATTTTAACTTGGTACCAACTTACCCTGACCTGCAGGACGCCTGCTCAGGTGTCTTCTCCCCCCTCCCTTGCCGGCAATTGTAAGACTTAGAGAACCACAGACCCAACAGAGCAATGGCCAGTTTTCAGGGCTATTCTAGAAACCTCAGGAGGCTTCACAAATGCCACACCTCTCTTCTCTCACTCCTTGTTCTCCCCCTTAGTCTCACCACCCAAAATCACCGTGTTGCTTTAGGGTCCCGAAGGAGGCCAGGTATCCTGACTCTGCAATGGGGGAGGGGGCAGTAGTGACCTCCACAACTTCCGATCAGGCTTAAGTCACTCCTGCTCCCAGGGGTGCTGGGGCAGCTGCACTCTCCCACTGACCTGCCCGGATCCTGCAGGCCTTTTCTTTTCTTGTCTGGGTTGGTGCCTACAACCACAGACCGGAAGACCTGAGGAGAGACCAGAGATGGAAGGTGAGTGAGGGCTGAGAAGTGAATGGCTGGCCACTGAGACCCTGCTTCCTTTCTGACTCCAGTTGTCAAAATTTCCCCAACTCTTGCCCACCCCCTTGCCCTTGCCCCTGGATACTGCTTTACAGCCCCCCACTCCAAGGGTTCCATTTTTCTATGACTGGGCAAAGATTATTTACAGTGTTCCCGTGTTTGTGAATCCTCCTCCCAAATTCATAGCTCACTTTTTCTTGCACCAAGATGACGGAAGTTCAGGACAGTGATATTCAAAAGGTAGATCCCTGTCAGGTCTCTCCCTTGTGATCCACCACCCCAGGGCACCCAGAGAGCACAAAGCCCATCACTTCTCTCAAAATGGTGATGGCAGAGTCGGGGGCAAGACAGAAATGTCCAGAGCAGTCCTGCCAACCCCTCCCTCTCCACACACACTACGTTTTCCTGCAATGCAAGAAAGAGATTGTTTCTAAACTCAGTAGAACGTCTGGTCCATGTTACCTCCTCTGAACCCTTCCTAGTTCACAAGTCACTCCTTTGCGATGGGAAGCCGATGGTCAGACCGACCCTCTGTCCCGCTGCTCTGCAGCACCCCCCCCCCCCCGCCCCCGCAGCCCACCGTTTCCGGCTCCAAAATGGACGGAAGGTGGAGAAGAGATACGGAGAACGCAGGCCTGGCCCCTTTACGAGGTGCGCCCTCCCCATCTCGGGCTCTCAGGCTGTGCCCTCCTCCCGCCGCCCGGCAGGGATCCAGGGATCAGGCTGTTTCATCGCCGTCCTGTTCTCTGGTCCTTCCCTTCCAGACGTCACCGGATCGCCCACCTCCTAAGAGATTCCAACTGGTACCCATTCTCAACCCCTGGTTGCTCTCAATCTCCTCCCCCGCCTCCCCCCATCCCCAAGCCCTCCATTTCTTGCACCAAACAAATGGGCATCGGGGAAGGGGTAGAGAAAATCCAATCGTGGCGCCGCTTTGGTCTTTGCTCTCTGCCACCCCCACCCCAGAAGTCCGCAGACGGAGGTGGATTTGTAGCCACCCCAGGGAGATGCCTCTTTCTCACATTTCTTTCATCCATGAACCCGCAGTTACCCAGGGAAATAAGAGATGGTACCCAGATCTCGTCCCCAACACTCACACAATTTTCTGCGCCAAAATGAATGGGAGTGGGGGGGTGGTGTCTGGAAAGCAGATCCGATCCTCTGTAGCCTCCGTTGGTTACCACCTCTACCCCAGGGCTTCCCTCCGCTCACCGCCCCGCAGCGAGTACCGACCTGCAGGGCTCTAGGGCAGTTGTCCCCTCTGTGCCTCAGAGTGAAATCTGTCTTCCTCCACGGGAATAGGGAGCTGGTACCTGGCGGAGAGGGACTTCTGCACACGTCGGCTCCTGATCACGTGAGGGAAACGTCACCAGTGGGCTTGGGTCCCTCGTTCCCCTCCCACCAGCAGAAAGTGCGTCAGGAGCCAGCCCACTTCTTCCCTCACTAGCCCCCTTCCGCCTCACCCTCTTTTCTGTCCCCTCCCCTCAGCTTTTGAGGCCCTGTCCCCCATTTTGGTCTTTACTAATCCCAGAGGTCAAATATGGCCTTTTCTCCCTGTGGTACGTATTTGTTCTTCTGTCTTATGAGGGTGTGTGTAGTGAGGGGGGGTGGTGTTTCATCTTCTTCTGGGGCTACTGGTCCCTGGTACATCTTTGAAGATTTATTTTTCTCTCTCCTTTGATCTCAAAGCACCTACACTCTCAGTCTACTTGTCACTCAGTCACTAAATGCTCATCCCTCCTTTCCTCCAGACCTTCACATAACAGGCACAGGATGGATTCTCCCGCAGGGAAGCAGGAAGTTGAAATAGGGATTTTATTTTCTTCTAATATTTTCTTTCAGTCTAATTTATTCCTCTCCGCATAGGTTATTCTTATAAGCAAAAATTTAAATATAGCTATTTGCTTTCATTTGGGGGAAAGAAAGTGTTTAAGATTGAGGGGAAACCCAACAAGATTCCAAAATTCTGAAACCAAGTTAAGTTCATAACATCAATTTTTACTATATGGAAAATGGACTTGACTGGCTACATACAAAGTAAATTTTTTTTTAATTTTTAGAAATATTTGAATCTGTCACATTCTGTTAAAATACATGTATTTAGTGTTCTCAAACAGTTCCTGAGTGTTAAGTAGACTTTCTGGAATCTGCTGGATGATAAAATATCAATCTTGAAAATATGGCCCATGGTTATTTTCATTCAGAGGTTTAACTGTGGGCAAAGGGAGCAGAGGGTCTGACGGATGCAGACATGGTCTGATCTCCTCTACCCTGTCAAAAGGAGAGGAGCTGTTGTCTCCCTGCCCCTTGTCACCTTCCAGAGTCTCTCATGCCCTGCATCCAGGCACCTGACTGTTGCTCACGCCAAAAATATACACAGAAAGGTCACTGAGCTAGTTACCTGAGTAAATGTCTTTGGCTCCTTCCTTCCCTCCTCCAAATTTCTGCAGAGGTAACTCAACCCAAGTAGAGACAAGAATGCTAATAAGACAACTGGAAATCAGAACAGATCTCCCCTAGATCTCTGCAGCAGAAAGTCTGTATAAACCCTGGAGCAGTGGTTGCTGGAGGAGACCCTCTAGACCCGCCTGTTCTTTGTCCTTATTCACAGTCCCAGGTAGAAGCTTCCTAAGGCCCTCACTGCTGCCTTCCACCTGGTTAGGAGGTGCCACTTGCTGGGTCTCTCATCTCCAGTAACCTCACCTCCAAGGTGCTTGGGAGGCCCAGTGTTGGGGTAAATACATTGAGCCAAGTAAAAATGAAGTGAATTTATTTAAGAAAATAAATTCAAAATTCAAAATTGAGGACTCAAGCCCAGGAACAGCCTCCAGATAACTCTGGGAAAGATGAGAATTTTAGATCTTCTGCAAGGAAAACATTTTCAAGCATCTAGTCAGGAGTCTGGTTAGTGTATCTATTTGATATTGTTTATGTATTCAGGGAAACAAGAAGGGTCGTTAAAATTTACCCTATCTACTTAGAGACTGATCTTCTGGGAACTGGGAATTTTATTTGCCAGGAGACAAGTCTTTGCTGTTGCTGACACAGCTTCTTTCAAGAGACAGTCCAGCCGTAGCTTCGCTCTTTGACTTGCACCCCTTACTTGACCAGGGAGAAGGGTACCCTTTTCATCGCTGATTTTAGTTGACATTAGCCATGCCACAGGGTTGCAATCTGTCAGTACACACCCAGCTTGGTGCCTCTCAGTCAAATTCAGGCCAGTGTCTAAGGAACTCTGACGTGTGACCAGACTGACTGACTCGGCTGAGGAAGTCTATGGCCCACCTTAAGTGGCACACAAGCTGCCTATGCTTAGGAGATGATGGAGCATGCACCCTTAGGGTAAGCTCTGTACCCTAGAAACTTGAGAAGTCCCAATACATCACAAGGTTGGCATCACAAGGAAACAAAGCTATGAGGTAGAGAAAAGATAGAAGAAGACAAAGTTGCCGGGGAATGAGACAGAAAGGGGAAGAGTCAAAGAGCAGCTGAGATCTTTTAAAAGGAGAAAATATATGCTTTGGGTTCAAGTATTCTTTTTTTTAAAAGATTTATTTATGCGTACAAGAACTGGGGTTCAGGCCAGAGGTTTGTGGGGGGGGCAGTGAGAGGATTCACCAGAGACAGTGAGGAGCAGAACAGAAAGACTGACTGAAATGCACAGCTGATGGGAGCAGGGGGCGAGGCAGGAGAGGTCTGCTGCTCCATGTGGGTCAGCTTCCTGGCCGGGGATCGAACTCTGGTTGCTGCAGTGGCTGCTTCATAGTGCTGAGACTTAACCCCTTGCGCCACCAGGGAGGCCCTGGGCTCAAGTATTCTTAACTAGAGAGACCTATGAATTCCCTGGAATTATGTTCAAAATTACATGGATATGCATGTATGATGGAGGGAGACAGAGTATATACATTTTTACTAGGTGTGTACATTGGCCTAGAATAGGCTCAATTGCTCTCAGTTGTTCCAAAGGGCTTGCAATATACAAAAAGGGAAAGACCGGGGGCCTCCATGGTGGTGTTAACGGGTTAAGTCTCAGCACTATGAAGATAGCCACAGCCACTGCAGCATGAGTTAGATCCCTGGCCAGGGAGCTGACCCACATGGCACAGCAGACCTCTCCTGTTAAGCCTGCTGCTCCCATCAGCAGTGTATTTCAGTCAATCTGCCTGTTCTGCTCCCCCCTCTGTCTCTGGTGAATCCCCTCACCTCCCCACACCTCTGGCCTACACCCCAGCTCTTGTATGCATAAATAAAATAAATCTTTATTTTTTTATTGTTATTTATATCTTTTACATTGTTTATTTCCCTTGGGTAACCCACCACCGATTCACCCGTGACCCATCACCATCGTCCCTTGTGCTCTTTTCTACCCCATTTTGAGCCCTTATCCTTCCCCCTCCCTCCCTGGGTGTCTCTCTCTTGTTTGGTTCCCCTATATTCCTGTTATAAAGGGAAGCCATCCGATATTTTTCTCTTTCTTTCTGGCTTATTTCGCTGAGCATGATCCCTTCTAGTTCCATCCATGTTGCTGTGAATTACACGTGTTTATCTTTTTTGAATGCTGAATAGTATTCCATTGTGTATATGTATCACATCTTCTTGATCCAATCATCTGTTTTGGGGCATCTGGGTTGTTTCCATACCTTAGCTTTTGTAAACAGTGCTGCAATAAACATACGGGTGCATGTATCCTTTTGGATTAGTGTTTTTGTGTCCTTTGGGTAGATTCCCAAAAGTGGTATTGCCCGGTCGTATGGAAGCTCCATTTTTAGCAGTTTGAGGAACTGCCATACAGCTTTCCATATTGGTAGGGCCAGTTTGCATTCCCACCAGCAGTGTTGAAGAGTTCCTTTTTCTGCACATCCTCACCAGCATTTGTTGTTGCCTGTTTTTCTAATGTGCGCCATTCTCACTGGCATGAGGTGGTATCTCATTGTGGTTTTGATTTGCATTTCCTTGATTATAAGTGATGTTGAACATTTTTTCATATACCTGTTGGCCATTTGCTTTTCTTCTTTGGAGAAGTGTCTTTTTAGCTCTTCTGCCCATTTTTTGATTGGATTGTTGACTTTGTTTTTGTTGAGTTGTGTGAGCTCCTTGTAGATTTTTGTTATCAGTCCTTTATCGGTTGTATTGTGTGCAAAGATTTTCTCCCAATTAGTAGGGTGCCTGTTTGTTTTGGTTTGTACTGTCTCTTTTGTTGTACAGAACCATTGCTCTTGGGTGTTTCAAGGGGCTTGCAATATACAAAAAGGGAAAGACCGGGGGCCTCCTTGGTGGCACAATGGGTTAAGTCTCAGCACTATGAAGCTAGCTGCAGCCACTGCAGCACAAGTTCTATCCCCTGCGAAGGAGCTAACCCACATGGCGCAGCAGACCTCTCCTGCCTCGCCCACTGCTCCCCTCAGTAGTGTACTTCAGTCCATCTGCCTGTTCTTCTCCCCACTCTGTCTCTGGTGAATCCTCTCACCACCCCACACCTCTGGCTTACACCTCAGCTCTTGTATGCATAAATAAAATAAATCTTTAAAACAAAAAAAAAAAAAAAAAAGGAAAAGACCGGGCAGCTCTCGTCCTGCATAGGCAGGCTTCTCTTGTCACAAACCCGTCCCTTTCAGGGGCAGCCTTCCTGCCAGCTTGTGTCTGTGCAAGCGTCCTTTTCATTTCCTCTTTTATGTAACAAACCTGCCCTTTTGGATATGAAAAAATAAAAATAAAAAAGGGAAAGACCAATAGAATTAGAGAATATACTTTTATATACATCTGTTTTTTCAAATAGGACTACATTTTAAAGGAAAAATTAACAGAATTAGCCCTTCAAAAACATACAGCTCAGTGGCATATAGCACATTCACAGCATTGTGAAGCCTTCACCTCTATCAAGTTCTAAAAACATTTTCATTGACTCCAGAGGAAATCCCACACTCATTAAGCAGTCACTCTCTCAATTCACCCCTTTCTCCCGTCTCTAGCAATGACTTATCTGCTTTTTGTCTCTATGGAATTACCTATTTTACGTGTTTCATATAAACAGAATCATACAATATATGACCTTCTGTGTCTGGTTTCTTTCCTTAGCATTATGTTTTGAGGGTGGTGGCTTAAATAAATCGAGGCAAGCAAAAATCAGGTGAGTTTATTCAAGAATCAAGACCGAGGACTCAAATCTGGGAACAGCCTCCAGGTAGCTCTGGGAAAACTGTCTGAACTGTGAATCCCACAATAAGAACGGTATACTGTCTGTAAAAAACATTTTACATTTTCAAGGATTTTTACAGAGAAAGTCCAGGGAGGTGTCTGGTTAGTGTAACTATTTGATGTTGTTTATGCATTCAGGGAAACAAGGAGGGTTGTTAAAATTTAACCTATTTAGAGCCTTATCTTCTGGGAACTGGGAGTTTTAGCAATGCCATTAATCTTAAAGTCTATCTTCCTTTGAAGTTACTGATTTGTTCAGAGACAATTTTGTGTTGTTGTTGATGCAGCTTCTTCACAAAGCCAGTCCACCTGTGCCTTGGCAATTTGGCCTGTGCCCCTTAGTTGAGACAAGGGAGAGGGATACCCTTTTAATTATTGATTTTAGTCTACAAGTAGCATGTACCGTACAGTCTTCATTCCTTTTTATAACTGAATAATATTTCATTGTGTGCTTATATATTTTTGTCTATTCGTTTAAATGCTGATAGATATATGGGTTGTTCACAGTTTGGATTCCTTTTATATCTTTCTCCTGCCTAATTACTCTAGCTTGGATTTCCAATATGTTTTGAATAGTATTTGTAAAAGTGGACATCCTTGTCTTGTACGTGATCTTAAAGGGAAAGTTTTCAGTTTCTCACGGTTTAGTATAATGTTCACTGTGGTTTTGTCATATATGAACTTTATTAACTTGCGATATGTTCAAGTCCCCATTTTGGGGAGAATTTTTATCATAAACAGATGTTGAATCTTGTCAAATGCTTTCTCTGCATGTTTTCAGATGATTTTATGATTTTTATCTTTTATTTTGTTGATGTGAATGACATTGATTGATTTTAGAATGTTGATTAATTCTTGCATTCCTGGAATAAATCCCACTTGGTCATGATGTATAATCCTATAAATGTATTATTGAATTCTGTTTGCTATGATTTTTGTGACTGTGTTCATCAGGGATATTGGTCTACAGTTTTCTTTTTTCATGCTCTGACTGCTTTTAATATCAGAGAATGTTGGCCTCATAAAACACATTTGGAAGCATTCCACTTCATCAGTTTTTTGAAAAGGATAGGTATTTGTGTTTGAAGGTTTGCGGTAACTCACTGGGGAAACCATCTGGTCTTGGGTTTTTTTTTTTTTTTTTTTTGAGGCTTTTGACTACTGTTTCAACTTTCTTTCTTGTAATTGGTCTCTTCAGGTTTTCTATTTCTTCTTGATTCGATGTCCAAAGGTTCTATGCGTCTAAAAATTTGTCCCAGTCCATCCAATTTATTGGCATAAAGATGTTCATAGTAGTCTCTGTAGCCTCTTATGTTCCTTGTATTTCTGAGATGTCTGTTGTAACTCCTCTTTTGTTTCTGATCCTATTTATTAGAGTTTTCTTCTTTTTTTTTCTTAGTGAGCTTAGCTAGAGGTTTGTCTATTTTATGTTTTCAAAGAACTATCTCTTGGTTTTATTGATCTTTTGAACTTTAAAAAAATTTTGTGTTATTTATTTCTGCTCTAATTTTTATTCTTTCCTTCCTACTTCTGGCTTTTGGTTTCATTTGTTCTCTTTCTAGTTACATAAGGCATAAGGTTAGATTATTTATTTGAGATCTTTCTTGTTTTCTTTTGATATAGGCCTACTATATCCTTCCCTCTTAGCAATGCTTTGCTGCATCCTAAAGTTTCTGGTAGCTCATGTCGACTTTTTTCATCTCCAGGTTTAAAGGTTTATTTATTTATGTATACAAGTTGGGGTGTAAGCCAGAGGTGTGGGGTGGTGAGAGGATTCACCAGAGACAGAGTGGGGAGCAGAACAGGCAGATCGATTGAAATACATTGCTGAGGGGAGCAGCAGGCAAGACAGGAGAGTTCTGCTGCACCATGTGGGAATCTCCCTGGCTGGGTATCGAACTCGTGCTGCAGTGGCGCTGGATAACTTCATTGTGCTGCGTCTTAACCCATTGTGCCACCAGGGGGGCCCTGTCTCCAAGTTTTTATTAATATCTTCTTTGCTGTCCTCATTAAGCCAATAGTAATTCAGTAGCTTGTTATTTAGTGTCCACATATTTGAGGTTTTACCTGTTTGCTTTTTGTTATTGAGTTCTATTTTGAGACCATTGTGATAAAAGAAAATACTTGATATGATTTTAGTCTTTGTGAATCTATTGACAGTTGTTTATAAGCCAATTTGTAATCTGTCTTGGAGATGTTTCATGTGCACTCCCAAGGAATGTGTACTCAGTTTTGTGGGGATTATTGTCTTAAAATCGTCTATTATTCCCCTGTGGTCTAATTCCTCATTTGATTTTCCTTTCTTATTTTCTTTCTGGATATCTGTTCATTGGCATATGTAGGGTCTTGAAGTTCCTTTATTACTGCTGTGTTGGTGTCAATGTCTATCTTTAGGTTTGTTAACGGTTACTTTATATATTTTGATTTCTATGCACCTTCATTGGATGTATTTATGTATTTTCTGTCCTTCTGATGTATTAATTCCTTAATCATTGTATAATGTCCATCCCCATCTCTTACCGTTTTTTAGCTGTAAATGTATTTCATCTGGTAATCAGTATGGCTCTTCCTGCCTTTTCTAAAGTATCACTTACTTACAGAATTCTTTTCCAACCTTTTATTTTGAGTCCATGTTTATCTTTGGATCTCAGATAGGTGCCCTCGAGATACCAAAAAGTTACTTATATTCCATGTAAAAGACAAGCTGGTGTCTCTTATATGTGGAATATACAAAAACAAAACAAAGGTTCAAATAAAGACAAACCAATAATAAACCCTAGAAATATGACTGTAGAGCTGAGGCTACGTGAGGGTTCTGTTTTCTGATGCACTCTGTTCCTTTTGATTGGTGAGTTTAGTCCCTTTACATTTAGGGTTGATTACTGATACATGAGCCTTTGCCTTTGGTCTTCTGGTTCTGTTGATTTATGTCTTCATTCAATTTTTTTGTCGACTTCTTTCTCTTTGATTTAGATAAAAGAGTTCCTTTCAACATTTCTTGTAGGAAAGAAGGCATGGGAGGGATGGGGCTACTCCATCTTGTCCAGAACTTTCAGTATGCAGGTCAGATTTTTGCTTTTCAATTAAGTCAAATCCAGCTTAGTTCTGGATTTGGGGCCTGCAGGTTTTCAGCTATATGACTTTCAGGCAAGACACTTGTATTCTCTTAGCATGTGTCTATTGTTACAGAGAGAAGTCTTGGGATTTCTACCAATTTGTCTTTGTCTATCTCTAAGAATCAGAAGTGTCTTTTGAAGAGAAAAAGCAACATTTTTATGAAATCCAGTATGTTCATTTATTTTCTGTTGGAGTTTGTGTATTTGAGTTCTAATTTAATTTTTCTCCAACTCAAGATGACTAATAATTTCTTTTTTTTCTAGAAATTTCATATTTTACCTCCTTTATTTAGGCCTATGACACAGTTGACTCAACTAAGTATATGATGTGATAAAAGTTCTTGTAATTCTCATGATCATCACCATTATCATCATTGTGAAAGGATTAATCGGAACCATTTGTTCCAACAATATTAGTTGAAAAATGTCTATTATCTCATTGAATTGTCTTGAAATTGTTCTCAAAAACATATATATGTGAGTCTATTTCTTGACTGTTCTGTTCCGTTGATCAATTTGTCAATGCTTATACTGATAACAAACTGTTTTGATTATTATACCTTTATATAAGTCTTAAAATAAAGTACTGAAAGTCCTTCAAAATATCTCTCTTTTCAAAGTTGTTTTGGCTATTCTTAGACCTTTTGAATTTTTGGCATAAATTTTATATTCAGATTATCAATTTTTATTAGAAAGTTGCTGGGGTTTAGTTTATGTCATCAAAGATTTATAGTCTTCAGTATGCAAATCTTTTGTCATCTTTGTCCCAAAGTATTTCATATTTTTGATGTCATTGTAAATGATAGTGTTCAAATTTTTAATCTGGCTGCTCATTGCTTGTAGAGAGCTAAGATGCACAGAGGAGAAGCAAAGTTGTAGTCACACTGCAAACCAAGGAATGCCTGGGGCCACCCGGAGCTGGAAGTTTCTTGCATAGAGACTTCAAAGAGAACATAGTCTTGGTAACACCTTGATTTAGGCTTCTGGCCTATATATGAGGGAATGAATCTCTGATTTTGCTAAGCTACCAGGTTTATGGTAATTTGTTACAGCAGTCTCAGAAAACTAATACATATCTAATGTATAGAAGTAAAACTATATTTGCCTATTGATCTTGTATCCTGTAGCCTTTCTAAACTCACATATCAGCTCTATTCGATTTGTATATTACATAGTTCTTTCAATTAGGGACGTAAATCTAGTCCCTGTTACTCCATTTTCTTTTGAAGTATAAATGTGGTATGGTTTTATGTTTTAAATGAGTTGATTATGAAGACTTCACTTCTAAACAGAGTTCATTTGCTATGTTTCCTGGACTTTCTGGAAGAGTTCAGCATCTGTGTAGTTTGCCTGCTCTGCCTGACTACAAAGTTCAAACTGTATTGCTTTCTCTGGTCACAAGGTGGCCCTTAGGTTTATTTTCTGCATTTCTGTAGAATGGACTTGAATTTTTAAAGGAAAAATATAAGTATTTTTATTCAAAAGTTACTTTACATTATTTAAATTTTGTTAGAAATATGTAAGGATTCAAAAATTTATACTTGTTTTTATCATTTGTTGAATGCCACTAAAAACATGCTAACCTTCTTCAGTTTTTCCTTCAACAGATACCTAGTAGAAGTACATGATGTACATGTGCTAAACACCAATGACCCAATTCACGTCTACCCGTCTACCTTTCAAACCTTTCTTGAATATTGTTTGAGCACTAGGGCACACTCCCTCATTTATGTGCTCTTTGCTGTATTTTTTTGGCATTTATGGGAAGAATTTGTCTATCCCTTTTGTGGAGACAGTGACCACTGTGAGGGAGATGAAGCTTATCACATAACATGGAGAAGTGATATAAACGGGCAAATGTAACCAAAGCTTTAGATATGGCTGTTCCCTTCAAGGGAACCTCATGCCCTATTCCCTTACTCCTGTCAAACTTTCTGCTGCATGTTTGTTGCCTGAGCATTTTGTGTGGTGCCTCTGCACTCACAAAATCCTCCTTCATATGCCCCTTCAGATCCAAACAATCTGTCAAGAACTAAGGAAAGCTGGTTAGCCAAGGACTCTCTCCAGAGACAGGAAACCTAAACCCATCCTTCTCAGAGGTTTACAGGGCAACTTGGATCTGCCTAGAATACATAGAAGAGTGGTACATTTTTATGGGCATGTGTGTCTAAACTTCTATCAAGATATTCCATGGGTTCACATGAGAATTTCCAGTTCTCTTCATAAAGGAATTGCTGAATGTCCTTAGAACAATTAAGGCAGAACTGCTTCTGTTTTCCATAGAAGCTGTTGCTAACATTGGCAAGGGCAAAAGCCCCTCTGTTCACCAGTTTTTCTGCCCTTTCAACTCTGGCCTTTCTCCTAATAAATTGTTGTCTCGTAGGAATATGTATTGTGTACCAAATACGTGGAGGATGGTGGGCTTTGGGATTGCTTAGGCATCTGACTCAAGATGTCTGAGGTTTGCTGTCTTACATAACATTTTCACCTGCCTGTCCACTTTTCATAGGTGCTATTGGTTTCATAAGTGCTATTAAGATGTTATATTCTAGAGTAGGGGTTGGCAAACTTTTTCTGTTAGGGCCAGATAATAAATACGTAGGATTTCCAGGAAAGCCATACTATTTCTTTCACAAATCAACCACCTTTGTAGTGCAAAACCAATCATATACAATTTCACCTCAAGAAAACTTTATTTATGGACACCATGTAATGTAACCTCATGTAATTTTTACATGTAAATTCTGGAATTTCATGTAACCTTTACAGGTCAGAAAAACTTGCTTTTCCAACCATTAAAAAAATAGAAACTTTATTCTCAGCTCATTGCCTATCTGCTCTAGAATTCTAAGACAAAAGACTATCTTCATACCTGATATGCACTGCACCTACTTAGTACATTCCAAGGCAATTTTACTTCCCCAGATATATTGGGACACTATACCTGAGTCCTCGGAGAGACTTCTCGTAAATTAGATGTTATCTGGGTATCCACTGAATTCACTGGTATCATATCCTGGTATCCAACTCAATATAGTTTAATTCTTGACATTCTGAGGGTTGACGGAGTGGTGTGAGGGACTGCCTCAGATTGAAAATTAAGTGTTCCCTCACACATTTTGTATAGTCTAATGAACTAGGGAGGTTTCTTGGGAGAGAATTAAACCTAAGCAGAGAACCAGACAAGGTCTTCTGCTGAAGGTAAACAGGGAGAGGGATTTAGTCACACTTTTAAAGAACAGAATGACTTTGATTCATTGAGAGTTTTAGAGCAATCGGTAGTACTTTTTCACCTCTAAGATACCTGAACATCAATATTCAAAATTGGATACAGGGAACAGTAGCAGAGGAATGGAGCTACTGACCCCTTAGCCCACTGCGCTTGATTGAGTATAGAACTGGAATATTCTTAAATATCTGAAAGGATTATCTAAAAGATTGGGTCATGTATATTCCAGTGGGAACAAGAGCTTGAAGAAAGCTCACAAGCTGTTTTATTAAATACTCATAGTATCCCTGGAGGTAACTGTTATTGTCATCTTGCTGATAATACAATTTTTAAAGGGATTCTGTTCTAAGTGTTTAGTAAGTGCTCACATAGGTTTCATCGGGAAGTTCAGTTCTTTATTAAGTACTTAACTACGTCAGTTGTGAAAATGAGAAAATAAAACATTATTTTATCATAAAGAATATTTTTATATTTTTGTAGATGATTTATATAAAATAACGCGTTTTGAAATAAAACATACACAAGACGTTTTTTTAAACTGCTTTATTAACTTCACAATATATAATGAGCTCTTTCCATGCAATAGGTAAAACTCCCCTGCTGTCAAACTTACAGACTGGGTCAAAAACACAACATTCAATTAGAAGCTGGTAATAAGAGACCCAACAAGAAACAAGTAACATCAAAAGGTCTACAACAAAGGTACATCACAAACATGTAAGTTTAGGAAGCAGGCGTGTCTCCCTATTAGCTTCAGGGAAAACAACAGGATTCAAGGCATAAGGCAAAACTCATCATGATGGTCATGGCGAGGGGGGTCAGTGCTAACTGCACGCAGACTATGACTGGACTGCTTTTCCCTCAGCTTTTCCATCAGCTGCCTCACCTCCTCCCCGATCCCTTCCATATTCTCCTCTCCCATCCTCGCCTGTGGCTCTCCAAGCCTCTCAACCACTTCCCATCTATACTGCAGGATGGGCTGCCGAACACGGGACCGCCTACGGCTTCCTCTAGGCACAGAATATTCACCAACTTCCAAAGGGAGGGCCAAGGGCTCTCCTTTATTAGCGTCGTGCCCCTTTGCATCCTTTTTCTCATGTTCCTCGTTGGTATTTTCCATGTTGAGGTTTTTTGCTACTTGTTCTTCCTTGGATGCCATTGCTCCTAAGAGAAAATAGACCAGAGAAGGGACTATTTTTTTTGGTCGACTGATCAGCACCGAGGACAGAGGCCCTACTACGTACCTTTCAAGATTCAGAGCCCAGAATTTCAAAAGGTTTTCAAAATTTCATCCTTCCCACCTGAGAGGCTTCCTGCGCCCTCTAGGGGGCCCCCAGTCCCAGCTCTCCCTCTCCCTCCCACTGCCCTCCCCTCCCTCGCCCCAGACCCACCATTTTCCAAGTCAATCCATTCCCCAGGCCTCTGAAGGCACCAAAATGGAGGACGCAATTGGGTGGGGGGGCGGTGCTGGGGTCTCGGGGCTTTGCACACGCTTCTCACCCCGCACCCCACCCCGTCCCCAGTACCCACCTGGGCCTATCCTTGCTGTCTCCTCCTCCTCCTCCCGATTCTCGCCACGAGCGCGCCGCCGCGACTCTGCGACCTGCAGAGGACCGGGTGGGGGGCTCCAGGCGGCTGCGGCCGAGCTCACAACGCGGCACGGCCCCGCACGGCCCCGGGTCCCCAGGCCGCCGCCGCCACCCGCGCTCCCGGCCCGCGCCCCCCTCCGCCCTCGCCCCCGCGCGGACCACCATTTGCGGCAC
>PVIJ01022833.1:0-15362 GCA_004024925.1 Scalopus aquaticus
GTGGGGGGGGGGGGGGTGGGGGGGAGGGGAAGATAAGGGCACAAAAGGGAATAGAAAAGAATACAAGGGACCACGGAGATGGATCACGGGTGAATTGGTGGTGGGCTACCCAAGGGGAATACAAAATGTAAAAAAACATAAATAACAATAATAATTAAAAAAAAGAAAATGTAATTTACAAATGTATAGCTAGAGTTAAAGGAAATCAACCGAAGAAGAGGATACCTAGAGCTTAAAATATTCGTTCACACACACACACACACACACACACACACACACACACACACACACACACCATTATTACCCTCAGGCCTGAAAGGACAGAGAAGAGGAGTAGCTCTATGAAAGAAACTCTCAGTATAACTGACTTTAGTAAGGAACAGAGCCATTGACAATATTGGTCCAGTAGGGATGAAGCTCAAGGAATAGACACTGATTTCTCTCTTTCCAAGCTGCCATTTCCTGCTGGTGCCTCCCCTTGGCCAAACTTGAAGCCTCTGTAAGGAAATCCAATGAGAACACTTCTGGATGGCAGTTGTGGGAGCACTGGACAAGGTTGTCGATTACAGGGCAGGGAGCGGGGCACCCAAGAACCCCCAAACCTGACCACTCTAAATAGTTTCTGCCATCTGCTGCATCAAGACAAAACATGTAAGACCTTTAGTGTAAAAAACCTTAATACAATTAGTGTGTAATGCAGAAAAGCCAGAGAATATAGTTTTTAAATCAAGCACCCAATGTTAGCCATCCCCTGGTGGGTAAAAGTCCACCAAATGGGATTGGCCCAAAGCAGGGCCTGAAAGCCTGCCCAAGTCTAAAACACCTTTTGGCAGGGAGCCATAGAAAAGGGTCAGAAAAGTCAGACAAGTCTGTGAGGAAAAGAGCAAAATCAAAATCAATATCAGTGTTGCCATAGTCAACCTCCCCACGGGTCTCTCACCCACATCTATTTCAATCAGTCCAGGCCACCGTAGCTTCTTCACATGTCTCTCTGCTCCTTGTGCCTCTTCTGGCCTCCATCCTGCTTCCTTCCGTCTGCACTCTCTTATCTCTCTAGCTTCTTCTCTCTTCTCCAGCTTCTCATCTCTCCTGCTCAGCTCCACCCTCCCTTGGGTGGGACAGAGAAATTGGAACACTCCTTTTTTCCTGGGGACCACCCTGTTACAGATGAATCTTGAGGAGCAGATATCTAGCAGCCAGTGCAGGTACCAGAAAGAGGATGGATTTGATATTTTCCAAGTATTTTATATATCATACATTTATGTTACCCAAGCCCTATAGTGTGAACTCGTTACCAGTTTTCTTATTACTGCCCAAAAAGTGGAACCGTTAGGAAAACGTGGTGGGTTTACCTTCCCTGGGCCAAAAGTTGCTAACTGTGGGCCCACAGTTGTGGCATTTGCTCCTCAGAGCCCAGTACCTGCCATTTTGTCAGTTGTGGCAGTTGTTCCTAAGAGACTTCCTGGGTAGTGGAATGGATCATTCAGGTGCTAGTGTTGTAGATTCTGAGAGTCGATGGAGAGTGGGGTTCTTGAGTTCACTCTGGGAAAGGTTTCACCAGGGCTCCCCTTTCAGCAGCAAGTGATGAGTTTCTCCAAGGAATGGAGTCATCAAATATATTTGAAGAACAAGTTTATTGAAGGAGGAAGAAGAGCAAAGAGCACTCGCCTAGGCACAAATGGTCAGGAAGAGCTGCCTTGAAAGGGACAGGCCTACTAAGAGAGGCCTGATGGTTGCAGGCAGGCAGTCAGCCTTGAGCAAAGCTGCCCTGATGAGGGAGGTCAATGTAGAGAAGTCCCGGCATGGTGCAGGTCACGGGCAGGCAGAAAGGCTGCTGCCCTGCAGAGGGATAGAGAATTGGTGGAAAGAAGCACCTGCATCGTTACAGGTGGGCAGACAGGAATGAGGCTGCTGCCCTGAGACAGTTCAGGGATGGCACTTACATAGTTTTCTCTTAGGGAGAGGCTCACACCTTCCAGGAGTGGCTTGCTTGTTGTTAATCAGGATTAGGAAGGGGCCGGAGATTGTCTAGACACTCCTTAACACTCACTATAGCCTCTTATACCTACTTGAGGTGATTATGTTGATCCCTTCTACCCCCACCTCCTGTGTGGGTCTAATCTTGTGATTTTATCTCTTCCATCACTAGGAGCTAATTGGTAAATGGTCCCATCAGCCACAGGATCTAAAGATGGTCCAATCAGACTTACGGATGGTACTCTGAAAGAGTATATAAGCCAAGGCCAGAGGGACCCAGGGGGAGAAAAAAAAAGGATAAAAAAAGGAAAAAGGGAGGAGGAAGAGAGGAGACCAAACTCAGAGAAAGAGAGAAGGAGGCCCCTGAAGAGAAGAACAGAAGATGACATGCCAGCCTGGAGAAGAAGAAAGACAACAGTTCTAGACTCTGAAGGGAGAAGAAAGAAGTCTGTTCCTGGACTCCAAGGAAGAAAGAAGAAAAGACGCATCCAGCAGCCACCCTCCAAGGAGGAAGATAAGCTTAAGGACTCTGCAAAGACTGGGCCTCTGGTCCTGTCTTTGACATTGCCTGAAAGGAGCACCAGAGGCCCTGGGCCTGGTGACTTAAAGAACAGTTTGTTGATATAAACCAACATCTCACAAAGAACTGTTAACACTGGGTGTCTCTGACACCACTCTGAGAGACCAGCAGTGATCATCACTACTGGCCAGTGCAGTCCAGTACTCCTAGTGACCAGTGGGGACCATCACTGATGCTTTCTGGGTAAGGTAGCCACCACTTGTGGATTCAGTAAGCTCTTTGTTTCCCCATTTGTAAAATAAACCCCATGCTTGTTGTTGTTCCTGTAGCCTCTTGCAATTGTGTGCACAGGTGAGAACCCACAGACAAAGTTGCGTCTGACCTTTTGGCCTTTGCGGGCTTTTGGTGGCTTTTGCCTCAGAGCCTGGGCAGTTGTGTCCTATCCACCTTGTTTCAGTTGGTGACCATGAAGGGACTAGACACCTGTGGTTGATCAGCCCAAGAATCCTCACCTTACGTTGGTTACCTTAAGGCACAAAAACAATTACAAGATGCTTGACAGGATCTGATTTGGATAAAATTGAAGATGTCATGGGTTCAACTGTTAGTTTAGGAGGTTCTGATTCTCTCCACCCCCTTCTCCTGCTTTGTCTGTCATTGCTTCCGGGTTGGCAAATATTATAAGGTCTGGTATCAACAAGGTAATGTTAATACTATTGGGGTTCATATGGGTGGGCATATAGCTGGAGCCCAGTTACTACTGGTACAAATTTTGGATTTTTGGTTCTGGGGTTCCTCTTAGGTATGGTACTACAAATGCTATTTGGTGGAAAGGGAGGTGATATTGTAAAAATGCAAGAGCAGTTACAGAAATTGCAAGAGCAGATACAGGTTGTCCTCCAGAAATCAGATTTGGGGAAGGTGGAAGTTTATTTGATGGCTCAGAGGAAAGGGGACCAGCCTTTCCCTGATAGTGGTGATAGGGAGGCACAGGAAGAAGAGGACCGCCGCTTAGTGGAAACTTTGAATCCACCAGCAGAGAATCCCTCCTACATGGCCAGTGCACCTCCTGAGGAGGCCATGAAGGCTCCATCAGCCTCACCATCCCCCAGCAACAAGACCTCTCTTTCCCTTACTAGAGAGGCACTCAGTTTGGGTCAAGGGAATTTCTCTGGAGCAGGACATTTCCCTCTGTCAATTCCCTATGGGAGGATGGAACAAACGGGATCAGTCAGCTGTGTGTTATTGGTCCTATAACCTCTTTTCAGCAGGGGATCTTTTAAATTGGAAAAGCTCTGTCCCTTCATATATGCAAGACCCTCAAAAGATGGTAGATTTGTTTGCCTCAATTTTTGCCTCCCATTGGCCAAGTTGGGCAGACATACAGTCTATGTTAAATACATTACTAACTTGTGATGAGCGCAGGATGGTCTTGGGAAAAGCTAGGGAAGAAGCTGGTTGTCTCCACTTGAAGGATTTAGGTAAACCAAGCTTGGAGGAAGCTGTTCCTTTGGTTGACCCTAACTGGGATCCAAATGATGGGGACATGAAAATGTTGAAGCACTATCAAAAGTGCCTGTTAGTAGGGCTAAGGCAGGGGTTCCCAAAACAAAAGTTTTGGAAAGATCCTTGAAGTACATCAGAAGGTTAGTGAAGATCCTTCTTAGTTCTTAGAATTATGCAGGCATAGAGCATATACACAGATGTAAACCCTGATGCTCCTGAAAACACAAGAAAGGTAAATATGCCCTTTATTGCCCAGAGTACTCCAGCTCTAAGGAGGAAGTTAACGAAGATTGAGGGTGCTGTAGAAATGACTCCTTCCCAGTTAGTGAACATTGCATTTAAATTCTACAATGGGAGAGAGGAAAGGAAACCTAGGCCTGTGATGGTATTTGTGGAAAGAGAGTACAAGACAGGGCTCAGAAGGAAAAGAGAAGGGGCAATAAGAGAAACCCCTAAGGAGAGATCAATGTGCATCTTGCAGAGAAGAAGGCCATTGGAAAAATAGATGTCCTTGGACAGAAATGAGAAAGGGAAGAAAACATGAGAAAAATGTGGAAAAGGAAAAGAGGCCCATGAAATCTAAGCATGAGGATTCATGTAAAAATTGTAAAATAAAAAATGGGCAAAACAGGAGAAATGAAGGACCAAGGAAAAGGCAAATGGTGGTTAAGGATGATGGTTCAGATGAGGAATAGAGGAAACGAAGGAGTCCACTCTATGGGATCAGCTCTTATTTAAGACCTGGCGGAGTGGAGATGCCCAAGCCTAACTGTCTGAAAAATGGTCTGGCCCTTATTATGTATTACTAACCACTCACACTTCTTTGAAACTGGCGGGCATATAAACTTGGGTACATCATTCGAGAGTAAAGAGGACTACAAAAGATGACCTAGAGACCAGAACTCATTGGACTTGTGAACCTGTCGAGGACTTGAAATATTTGTTTATTTTTTTATTATTTTTTTTAAAGTTTTATTTATTTTATGCATACAAGCTGGGGTACAGGCCAGAGGCGTGGGGTGGCAAGAGGGTTCACCAGTTACAGAGAGGGGAGCAGCACAGGCAGATCATCGGAAATACACTGCTGAGGGGAGCAGCAGGCAAGGCAGGAGAGGTCTGCCGCGCCATGTGGGAATCTCCCCGGCCAGGCATCGAACTTGTATTGCCGCTGCCGACAGCTCCACAGCACAGCACTTAACCGCTGCGCCACCAGGGAGGCCCCTTGAAATATTTGTTTAAAAAAAAAAAGGATTAATCTTTCTCTCTTGAGAATGTAAATTTAAAATAATTGTTTTGAAAACTGATTAACTGTTATTGAATGGTCTGGTCCTCATGGTATTGTCTTTTTGTATTGTGTAATGTTTTTATTTGTAAGACTGTAAGTTATATTTTTTGTACTGTGCAATTTAGTTTCTTGTACTCAATTGATGTAATTTATAATTGTAAGTAGTAACTTCTGTAATGTATAATATTGCATTATTATTATTTGTAGCTCAAACAACAGTGAGGCTTATACTATATATCACCATAGAAATGGTGACAATGGGGAATTGTTACTGGAACCCAGCTGCCTTAGCAGTGGGAGCCAGCAGGAGCAATGGTGTCTCTCACCCCGCTGCTCCACCATAAGTCAGTTTTACTTTCGTTCTTTTTTTTTCCTTTAAAGATTCATTTTATTTTTGCATACAAGCTGGGGTGCAGGCCAGAGGTATAGAGTGGTAAGAGGGTTCACCAGAGACAGAGTGGGGAGCAGAACAGGCAGATCCACCAAAATACACTGCTGAGGGGAGCAGCGGGCGAGACAGGAGAGGCCTGCTGAACCATGTGGGAATCTCCCCGGCATTGAACTCACGCTGCAGCTGCCGACAGCTTCACGGCGCTGTGCTTAACCTGTTGCACCACTAGGGAGGCCCCAGTTTTGCTTTCTTTTACTACTTTCTGCAAGCCAGGAACTGTACTTCTGACATTCTCATCTGGGTCACGTCTCCCGACGTCTGCATCCACTGGAAGGTTAGCACCAGCCTTCTCGCTGACTTGACTCTCAGACTCTGACAAACACCATGAGTCAGTTTTTCTTTCCTTTACTACCTTCTTCTTCAAGTCAGGAACCCTAGTCGTGACATCACCATTTGTTTCAAATCTCCAGTCCTCCACATTCACTGTAAGTGTAGCACTCACTAGTCTTTACACTGGCTAGACATAGAGATCCTGATGAATTTCTGTTCTCATTTTGTCCCTTGTTAGGTAAAGCAAAACTCCTTTGATATCATCATCTGTTTCAAATTTCCTGTCCAACAGGTTGAATAGTCCAATCAGGTGGTATCATCTAAGGTGGGGACCTTAGAGGAGAACATAAGGCCGTGCAGGAGCCAACTTGGGATCCGCCCAGACTCCCAGACCCGGCTGGGCGTCGTTGTGCCAGCAGGGCACCAGGGCAGGTTCCCTATGATTCAGGCAGACAGGTTAAGGACAAGTGCTGGAGCCCTCAGTGGCTTTTTACGGCTTTTAATGATCTTTCTTCATTGAGGCAACCAGGTACAGGGCAGGCAAGGTGGGGCCTGCCGGCTTCCTGGCCCCCGGCAAATCTTCACTTTCTCTGGGCTCTCTGGCACTGCTGCCACTTCTATTTTTGCCGCTTCTGTCACACTCCTCCTGTTGAGCTCTCCTGTCTCTGACACCGCACTTGTATAGTGTCTCTCCAGGTCCAGGTGTGCCCGCTCACACACATACACGACACCAAGAGGCACACGTGCAGGGCCGCAGGTGTCCATCGTTAACTCTCATGGTGTAGGGTGGAAAACCCTGATGCCTCTTTCACTTACCCTACAGTCGTACTCTGTACCTGCCTCAAAAAGAAAAAAGAAAAGCTTCCAGCAGCTGACCTCAGAAGAGAAAGAAGCTGAACAGTTTGCAGGGATCTGGAGGCTGGGCTTGCATCCAGTCTTATTGCAGCAAATGCCTGGGAAGTGAACCTAAGGCCCGGCCCTGGTGTCTCAGACAGCTTGTTGTGCCAGCCTACTGCGCCAGCCTGGCACCAATGCAAGTTCCGTATGATTCATGTAGATGGGCAAGAAAGAGGCCTGGAGCCCTCGGTGGATTTTTAATCTTTTTATTACATATTTCTTGTGAGGCAACCAGGTGCAGGGCAGGGAGGGTGTTCGGGGGCCCAGGAGGCTGGCAGGCCTCCTACACGTGCTCAACACGAACATGACAGTCAAATTCTAATTTTGGCTCTAGTTTTTTTGTAATCTGCAATAAATAGATGTTTACATCACAAAATGTATGCCAATAGTAATAAGCCTACGGTTAATACCAGCAAAAAATCAAGTCATAGACTACTTCTTAGATTTCTTCGCTTGTCTCTCATACAGCTGTACAGGAGCATCTCTGGGAAGTGTCCAGCAGTAGTCAGCCAGCACTGTAGTGGACCATTTTCCCTGGTATCTTAGTTCCATTGATGTACTATCTTGATGAAAACGTTTGCCATGTTCATCACTAACCATACCACAGTTTTCAGGGAAGAGATCCAGATGGGAATGAAGGAAGTGGGTCTTTAGAGACATATTGCAGCCAAGTTTCTGATACTGCATCAGCATGTCCTCTAGAATTGTCTTGTAGTTTTCTGCCCTAACATTCCCAAGAGAGTTTTTAGTCACTAGGCAAAAAGCATTCCATGCTTTTTTCACATCATCCTGCAGCAAGTTGTTGAACTGGTCATTTTGAAGAGCTCTCGAATCTGAGGACCCACAAAAACTCCCTCTTTAATCTTTGCTTCACTGAGTTGAGGAAATTTTTCATGCAGGTATCAGAAAGCTGGTGAGGTCGGGTCCATGGCTTTCAGGAAATTCTTCATCAAACCTCGTTTGATGTGAAGGGGTGGTAGGATTTTGTGAGCCTCGACCAGAGCTGGGTGCTCGATATTCTTCTCTCCAACAGCTAATTTTGTCTGCGAGTCCATTCCTTCCTCAGGTAGTGCAATTCACTTGCTTGGCTATCCCACTCAAATAAAAAGCAAATGTATTTTGTATATACCTGCTGCAGTCCTATTAAAAGAGCAACTAGCTTCAAATCACCACAGATGTGTCAGCTGTACTTGTTATATTCAATGGAATTCAGTAGCTGCTTTAAGTTATTGTATGTCTCCTTCATGTGGACAGCATGTGCTACTGAATTCTATGGAAGATGGTTTCCATTGTACAAAAGCACAGCCTTAAAACTCAGTTTCAAAGAGTCTAGAAATCGTCTCCATTCTTGTGGGTCATGAGTGATTTCTAAGGCATTCATGAGGCCCTCAATATCGGAACAGAATACAGAGTACTTTCCTTTCTGAAGAAAGGCTCCAACTGTTTGTGGTGCTTTTGATCTAAAGGAATTGTGACATCTTCTTCTAGAAGATTCCATTGTTGGAGTCTTGATCCTCGCAATTCTGCCTTGTTCTTGGATGAGTCAAATCACGAACCAGGTCATTTAGTTCTTCCTGTGTTAGTCTGTGTGGTGTTGATGATGCACCACAGTGAGAATTTGGATCACTGCATGCGGATGGAACAGGTCGGCTCTCCCTTGTCCTCAGCAGATGAATCAAGAGGATATTCTGCTGGAGGTTCCGAAATAGGAAGTCCCTCACCATGTGGAACTGGTCTCAGTGCAGACGGAAAGCTTGGGTAGACTATTCTCGACTTCTTTTGCTTCATTATTCTGCCAGAAAGAGGAGGAACCAAGCAGAAGTAACAGTCTTTTAAGTGGTTGCCTGGCTCTCTCCACACCATGGAGACTGCAAATGTCATTGATGATCTTTTGCCATTGAACCACTGTGAAAGCTGTGTTGTAAATGTAGCACAGCATATATGTGGGGCCCAAGGCTTATCTTGGTCACCAACCTTGCATCCGAAGTAAAGATGATAAGCTTTCTTCACTTGAGAAGTGATACTTTTCTTCTGGTTGGCAAATGTCACTTCCCCACAAATAGAGCAGAAATTGTCCACGCTATTAACACACTTTCGAGGCATCACTGTTCTGTATTGTGCCTAAATGGATAAAATTATAACAGTTCTGTGGAACAGTAGCTTAAACTGTCTCGCAGAAAGCCTGAAATATTTTCAATGTTCAACCTTTCCAACAGGGCTTTATCTAGTGCACTGCTGAGTCAGCTTACTTCAGCAGCCACCTGGCAGTAGTATTGCATTGCATCAGAAAATGATGCAATCAACTCTGGATGATGTGTGCATGATGGTATTATGCAATGCGATGCAATATTACATCATTCTAGGCTGATTTAGGATGTTGTTGCAGTCACACTGGATAAATTTTCATGGTGAAGCATATAAAATGAATTATATGAAATATCTTCAAAATGACAGCTAATAAAAAATGTTCAGGGTTATATTCATGTTCAGCACACCAAGAGAGTATAGATTAGGGCATTTTAAAGCCAATAATGATCTCAATGTTGACCATTGATATTTATTTATCTGATCATATCATGTGTAATATCATACCATATCTCGAGTTGCTCTCATGTATGAGTAATTGTTATCTTTATGGTATTTCGGGTAATTGAGAAATACCACTTTTTTATTCAAGACACATTTTCCTATATTTCATAGAGAACAAATTTCTAAGCTTTGTGTAGTATGTAGCTAGAACTTTTTTGAAATAAATAAAGCTTTAGTTCCAGAAAACCAATTACTACTGATGAGTTCTTTACTTGGATCTGCCAAAATTGGCCTTTATTACAATTTTTGAGTGTGTTGATCTTTTTCCCTATCAATAAGTCAAAGTTCAATAGATAAAATATATTTTAAGATTATAAAAACCAATGAAACTAAGACATACTGATTTGCTGCCTGTATTTTGTCTATCAAGAGGGTAATAAAGTTCTGATGTAAGCAGGAGTGTGCGGAAATCGATACTGACTTCCCTTTGCAAAAGAATGTCACCTGAAGGACAACTGATCATGAGAAGGAAGTTAAATATTCTGGTTAAATTGTGGATTTACAATGAGGAACTCTGACCACTCCTTTTTCCCTGATAGGTTTTGTAATTCTAGGTGTCATTGAAGACAAACACACCATAATATGTCAGCCAGTGAAATGACCTACATGTCAACATGCAAGCTAACAGAGGTAGATACTATCATGAAAAGACAATTTTTATAAAATAAATATAGTGATTTCTGTGGAAGAATTCTGCATTTTATCTTGCCCAAATAAGAATTAATACACGTGTGAGTCATGGAGCATTAGATGATTGGCAATGATAATTTCAAAGTCTGAAGCAACATTGAAAGTGAAAGCTATCTCAGTCTAGCACAGTAAGAGAGGAGCAAGCACCCCAAGTGGGTGTGGGATGTGGACGAGTGTTCTTCCCTAAGGGATGGGGATGGGTGTGACCACTGCAACATTCCAGTGAATCTTTCTTATTATGGCTTAATTCATTTAGCACCATCCCCTCCAGGTCCATCATGTCATTTGAATATCATCTATCTCCTTTAACTGAAGCACCTGGAGTAAAACAATGTCTTTTATTTCTGTATCCACCCATTGTAAAAGGGTGGTCCCTAGGAAAAAGGGTGTGTTCCAGGTTCCCTGCCCCACCTAAGGGCAGGTGGATCTGAGCAGGACATAGGCTGGAGAAGGGGAGAACAAGACACAAGATGAAGAGACAGGAGAAGGAAGGAAGCAGTATGGAGAGCCAGAAGAGGCAAATGGAACAGAGAAAGATATAAAGAAGCTGAACTGACCTGGATTGATTGAAACAGATGGGGGCAAGAGACCCGTGGGGAGGTTGACTATGGCAATGTTGATCTTGGTTTTGATTTTGATCAACTCCCAGAAATGTCTGGCTGTTTCCAACCCTTTTGTATGGGTCCCTGACAAAAGGTGTTTTTAAACTTGTGGCAGGCTTTTGGGACTTGCTTTGGGCCAATCCCATTTGGGTGGATTTTTACCCATGAGGGGTTGGGTAACTTTGCATGCTTAATTTTGAAACTATATTCTTTGTCTTCTCTGTCCTTTTTTTTAAAAAGATTTATTTTATTTTTATTTTTATTTGTACATACAAGCTGGGGTACAGGCCAGAGGTGTGGGGCGGCGAGAGGTTTCACCAGAGACAGAGAGGGGAGCAGAACAGGCAGATCAGAAATACACTGCCGAGGGGAGCAGCGGGCAAGGCAGGAGAGGTCTTCTGCACCATGTGGGATTCTCCCTGGCGGGGCGTTGAACTCACGTCGCCGCTGCCGACAGCTCCACAGCGCAGTGCTCAACTGCTGCGCCATCGGGGAGGCCCTTTGTCTTTTCTGTCTTTTCTAATTGTATTAAAGTTTCTTTCCACTAAAGGTCTTGTATGTTTTGTATTGATGTGGTGGAGGGCAGAACCTATTTAGAACAGGGAGATTTGGGGGCTTTGAGGTGCCCTTCTCCTTGCCCTGTAATACCACTACTACACTCTACCTGCTACTATGCACAGTAAGGCCTCAGTAAGTATATCATGAAAAAGTAATTTGTAAAGGTACACATCTGATTTTTTTTGTTTTGTGGAAAATTTTTTTAGTGTCCTGACCATTAAGAACATACTAAATGAAGAAACTGATAATGTCAAGTCTATTACTGATACCGGGCAAATGGGGTTTCAAATTTGCCAAAGGCACTGCTCAAATTGCTTACCAGTCACTATCTTGGTTCTGCACCTATGTGCACAATTGTAAGACTGCTCAGGCTTAGTGAACAATAACAACGGGATTTACTTAACAAACAGGGAAGAGCAAAGAATTACTGAACTCAACATATGGCCATTTACCTTACTTAAAGCAATGTCCAGTACTTTAAGTCCCAGAAAAGTAACAAAGGTGGCGTCTTCCTGCCACTGATGTTATGGAGCTCTTCTTCCAAACAATAGGCCACGTTTTCAAAATGGCATCTTCCTGCTTTGGCAGATGCGCAACAATCAGACTGTAGGCCAGGTTCCAACTCACGAGGATGACACAGAACACAACTGGAGATGCTCCCAGATCTGCCATGGTGCCCCAGCACATCACCAGGCCAACAGCACTGAAAACAGCAACTACAGCAGCCAAATGGCCCAACAGACTGCACTCACGCATTTTAGGAAGATGCCCGCTTCCGGTCTCTGCCTTCTTCCTTGGCTGCAGTAAAAACAAAACTGGGAGCAGTTTCCATCACTCAGCTACTTGTAAAGCCTCCAAGGTCACTGGCCCCAGAGTCACTGAAGTTCCAAAAATGCTCAATCTGAAATTCTATCCAGGTGGCTGCTGCTTCTTTTCCTACATCATGGCAATTCCTTTTTCTTTTCCTACATCATGGCGACTGATTCCTTTATTCCTTCAGCATGGCGACTCAATCGCCTTCCCCTTCAGTTCCTTTCATTTCTCATCAGAATCTCCACCCCCAAACTGCAAAACTCAGCATTTTTCCCTGGGGCTATTCATTCTCATCAGCAAACCCCTCCCGGGGACACCACATTTTCCGGACTTTGGACATAGCCTGGTTACATTGCCAGGTATATTCAGGATATCCTCCTTCTCTCTTTGTAATAAACAGGTCAGCAATGGTAGTTTCTTTTTTACATAATAAGTAAACTTATTAGCCATTAGGAATACACTCTGAACTGGTGAGTTTTCTCCAATTAACTCTGCGACCCTCACTACCAAAGGAATTCATCACACGGCATTTTTATTGCTTCTCACCCAGGCAGAGTCAAAAATCCCTCGTCAAATGTCAAAGTCGTAAATACTAATACAGTATGTCAATGTGTTTTTGGTATTTAAAATTTAACTCTACACGACATTTGTGGAAAATATGTAATCTACTCAGCTCCAAAACTCCGGTCTTTCCCAGAATGAAGGGGTCAGAGCAAGGAGGTGACAGACAGCTCACTGGGACCAACTTGAACAAATTTGGGCACACATGTATCATCCAGTCACATCTGACAAGTAAATGATTTTATAATCCTTCACATTATCTTTTTCTCTCCTCCTCTGTTCTAGCTATGAAATTGTAACTGGTAAAACCATGTCACCCAGTGAAATAAGCTCTTGTTCCTAATGCACTTGGGTGAAAGTACAATAACTTAAGTGGGACAGGTAGCAGATTCACAGAGATTGATTTTTCAGATTGAGCTATTGTTGAGGAAGAAACATCAATCCTCAGGCTTGGGCCACAGAGTGGAAAATGTCCAGAACTGGAGTAGTGCCAAACAGCAGCGCAGGCTTACACAGGACCCCGAGGATGTTGGTTTGCTCAGGAAGTTGAGGAAGGGTGGGGCAGCCTGTGGGTTTGCTGGGGGCGGTGGTGGGGAGGGCTGACCTAAACACCAATGCTCTGTGAGTTTCTCAGGCCAGGAGCAAGATTCAAATTTTATTACTGCTGCTCAGGTTTTTTAAATAACGAATGGTTTGATGTCAGAGAGGGAAAAACAAAGGATTTAAAACGTCAAAGTCTGCATTCCAGTTGGTGATTCTCATAACCTGCTACAATTACTCCAGGCCTTTTCTTTAT
Source organism: Scalopus aquaticus (assembly GCA_004024925.1). Taxonomy (NCBI): domain Eukaryota; kingdom Metazoa; phylum Chordata; class Mammalia; order Eulipotyphla; family Talpidae; genus Scalopus; species Scalopus aquaticus. The sequence continues at coordinate 13,516 of PVIJ01022833.1, forward strand.
TGTCCTCTTTGCCAACCCTATTTAATCTGTTTTTAAAAAACACTTTCATGAGGTTATTGAGCAGTATGATAGTTTTCTCTATTTGCCTATAGTTCCTTCCTCAGTTTCCTGATATTTTACCCTTCTTCACATCAGGTGGTAGTGAAAAAAATGTGTACTTGATTTTTTCAAACTATAGCTGAGAAATTAATTTGAGAAATGAGGTTTATGAACTTAAAACTGTGTTTTTATAAACAAAATTCAGATCCATATGGATTTCATGTAGGGTGCTATAGCATCTGCACCAACTATGTGTGTTTATCAAAAGTGGAGAGCATCCCACTCTCACTGGGCAAGCCAGTAGAGGGCAGAGGCATTAGAACACAAGACCGTATATCAGAAAGTAGATTTGTGTGTTCCACTTTCTACCAAAGATGTGAAAGTTGGAAGCTTAGAGTTCCTTTAGCCACCATAAAAAATGTAATGAGAATAAGACATTGTGTGTATTTAGGTTGCTAAGTCTACATGCCCAAGTTTAACCAGAAAAGTGTGATAGATAGACTGATGAGGGCAAGAACCCTTTGAAGGCAAGTGGAAATAGCTGTTTAAATCAGTGAACCTGTAAACACCTCACACTTGGGAAAAGAGAGTACAATGGTAGATGACAGCATGAATAGACAAAAGTGTCATCATTTGCCAGTACCAAGGCATGGAAATAACCAGAACCAGAACTGATGAGACAGGTCAGATGATACTGTTTGATATGGACAATTAATGTGCTCCACCCATCTTGTTAGCATAAACAATTTGGGAAAAGGAAGAAGGAAATGCTACATTGATGAATAAAATCCTCAGTTTCTAAATTTACTGAATCTAATATACATACACAAAGATTAACTTATATCTGCCAGTTAAAATAGTTATCAGAGTAAAATTTATTTGTTATTAAACAATTTTGCACTATTACATATCTGAATTTGTGGTTCATTAAATCAACACCAACTACATAATTAAATGAGATCATGTGTGTGATACAAAATTTGAAAAAATACAATATTCTTGAAACACTTATGTGAAGGACAAATAGAAACCAAAAGTATGTTGACCCTTCTGAGTTACTGACCTTTTTTAAACTATAAATACTTGTGTTTATCATCTAGGAATTTGTTTACCTACAGATTGATATTCACTTCTCTCTTTCTAAGTAGACCCCTACATTTGTTCAGATATCTGTCCTCTTCTTCTGGATATATCTTTCCAAAGAGGAGACTCTGAGATAGTGAACTGTGGTTGGTCAAAGTCAATCATAATAGACCCTTCCCCTAGCAAGGATTAGTATGTGTGCTGGCCAATTACAGACAAGGAGATGTGAGCGTAAATCTGCTGAGGAAATTCTGGGAAAGTTGTTGATGAGTGAATTGTGGGTTTTTTTTTTTTTTTTTTTTTGGCCTGAGAATATTGCCAGACAAACACAGTGCCTGGCAGTATTCTCAAAGTGAAAAGACAAAGACACTTGATAATGCATACTAATCAACTGAAAGAAATGATTTCCATAAGTTGTATTGAGTTGGTACATTTGTTATTTTAAAAGTATATTGAGTCAGGATTTTTGTTATTTGCACCTAAAATTATTCTAAATTTTAGCTTTAAGAGTGTGCACTGAGCTCTTAAAGGCACTTCTCCAAAGAAGAAAAGCAAATGGCCAACAGATACATGAAAAAATGCTCAACATCACTTATAATCAAGGAAATGCAAATCAAAACAACTATGAGATACCACCTCACACCTGTGAGGATGGCACACATTAAAAATGCAGGCAATAACAAATGCTGGAAAGGATGTGGAGAAAAAGGAACCCTTCTACACTG